>SJYX01023006.1:19600-35247 GCA_006410675.1 Oreotragus oreotragus | reverse complement strand
GCTACTGGAGATCAGTAGAGAAATAACTTCAGAAAGAATGAAGAGATGGAGCCAAAGCAAAAACTTCCAGTTGTGGATGTCACTGGTGATGGAAGAAAGTCTGATGCTGTAAAAAGCAAGATTGTATGGGACCTGGAATGTTAGGTCCATGAATCAAGACAAATTGGAAGTGGTCAAACAGGAGGTGGCAGGAGTGAACATTGACATTTTAGGAATCAATGAAATAAAATGGGCTGGAATGGGTGAATTTAATTCAGATGACCATTATATCTACTACCGTGGGGAAGAATCCCTTAGAAGAAATGGAGTAGCCATCATGGTCAACAAAAGAGTCTAAAATGCAGTACTTGGATGCAATCTCAAAAATGACAGAATGATCTCTGTTCATTTCAAAGGCAAACCAATCAATATCACAGTAATCCAAGTCTATTCCCTGACCAGTAATACTGAAGAAGCTGAAGTTGAATGGTTCTAAGACCTTCTAGAACTAACATTCAAGAAAGATGTCCTTTTCATTACAGGTGACTGGAATGCAAAAGTAGGAAGTCAAGAGATACCTGGAGTAACAGGTAAATCTGGCCTTGGAGTACAAAATGACGCAGGTCAAAGGCCAACAGAGTTTTGCCAAGAGAACACACTGGTCATAGCAAACACCCTCTTACAACAACACAAGAAAGGACTTTACACATGCACATCACCAGAGGGTCAATACTGAAATCAGACTGATTATATTCTTTGCAACCAAAAATAGAGAAGTTCTATACAGTCAGTAAAAAGACGATTAGGAGCTGACTGTGGCTCAGATCATGAACTCCTTATTTCCAAATTCAGACTTAAATTGAAGAAAGTAGGGAAAACCACTAGACCATTCAGGTATGACTTAAATTAAATCCCTTATGATTATACAGTGGAAGTGAGAAACAGATTTAAGGGACTAGATTTGATAGACAGAGTGCCTGATGAACTATGGATGGAGGTTTATGACATTGCACAGGAGGCAGGGATTAAGACCATCCCCAAGAAAAAGAAATGCAAAAAAAGCAAAATGGTTGTCTGAGAAGGGCTCACAAATAGCTGAGAAAAGAAGAGAAGTGAAAGGCAAAGGAGAAAAGGATAGATATACCCATTTGAAAACAGAGTTCCAAAGAATAGCAAGGAGATATAAAAAAGCCTTCATCAGTGATCAATGCAAAGAAATAGAAAACAATTAGAATGGGAAAGATTAGTGAAATCTTCAAGGAAATTAGAGATACCAAGGGAACATTCATGTAAAGTTGCGCTCAATAAAGGACAGAAATGGTACGGACTTAACAGAAGCAGAAGATATTAAGAAGAGGTGGCAAGAATACACAGAAGAGCTATACGAAAAAAGATCTTCATGACTCAGATAATCACGATGGTGTGATCACTCACCTAGAGCCAGACATCCTGAAATGTGAAGTCAAGTGGGCCTTAAGAAGTATCACTATGAACAAAGCTAGTGGAGGTGATGGAATTCCAGTTGAGCTCTTTAAAATCCTAAAAGATGATGCTGTGAAAGTACTGCACTCAATATGCCAGGTAATTTGGAAAACTCAGCAGTGTCTACAGGACTGGAAAAGGTCAGTTTAAATTCCAATTTCAAAGAAAGCCAAGGCCAAAGAATGTTCAAACTAATGAACAAGTGCACTCATTTCACACGCTAGCATGGTTATGCTCAAAATTCTCCTAGCCAGCCTTCAAAATTACATGAACCACAAACTTCCAGATGCTCAAGCTGGATTTAGAAAAGGAAGAGACCAAATTGTCAACCTCCACTGGATCATGGAAAAAGCAAGAGAGTTCCAGAAAAACATCTATTTCTGCTTTATTGACTACTCCAAAGCCTTTGACTGTGTGGTTACCACAAACTGTGGAAAATTCTTTAAGAGATGGGAATACAAAACTGTGTGACCTGCCTCCAGAGAAATCTGCATGCAGAGCCAGAAACAACAGTTAGAAGCAGACATGGAACAACAAACCAGTTTCAAATAGAAAATGACTACATCAAGACTGTATACTGTTACCCTGCTTATTCAGCTTATATGCAGAGTACATCATGCGAAATGCCAGGCTGGATGAAGCATAAGCTAGCATCAAGACTGCCAGGAAAAATATCAATAACCTCAGATATGCAGATGATACCATCCTTATGGCAGAAAGCAAAGAACTAAAGAGCCTCTTGATGAAAGTGAAAGAAGAGAACGAAAAATTTGACTTAAAGCTCAACATTCAGAAAAGTAAAACCATGGCATCTGGTCCCACCACTTCATGGCAAATACTTGGGGAAACACTGAGAGACCTTATTTGGCAGGGGGTGAGGTGAGGGGGATGGGAGGGCTCCAAAAATCACTGCAGATTGTGAGTGCAGCCATGAAATTAAAAGATAACTTGCTCCTTGGAAAAAAGCTATGACCAACCTAGACATCATATTAAACAGCAGAGACATTACTTTGTCAACAAAGGTCCATCTAATCAAGGCTATGGTTTTTCCAGTAGTTATGTATGATGTGAGAGTTGGAATATAAAGCTGAGCACTGAAGAATTGATGCTTTTGAACTGTGATGTTGGGGAAGACTCTTAAGAGTCCCATGGACTGCAAGGAGATCCAACCAGTCCATCCTAAAGGAGATCAGTCCTTGGTGTTCATTGGAAGGACTGATGTTGAAGCTGAAACTCCAATACTTTGGCCACCTGATGCGAAGAACTGACTCACTGTAAAAGACCCTGATGTGGGAAAGATTGAAAGCAGGAGGAGAAGGGGACAAAGAGTATGAGATGATTGGATGTCATCACCAACTCAATGGACATGAGTTTGTGTAAACTCCAGGAGTTGGCAAAGGACAGGGCAGCCGTCCATGGGGTCGCAAGGAGTCAGACACAACTGAGTGATTGAACTGAATATAATCAAAATAATAATCCTTCAATCATTGAAAATCTAGTCTGTATCTATATTAACAACACTGTTCATATCATCTTGTTTCAGTCCTCAAACAACACTGCATGTCATATATTACATCTTAATTATTAACATAAGAAAAGAGTTTGGGTGACTTTTTCTAACTTGTTCAAATCATTTACCCATAAGTGGAATCAAGACTGACTCCATATATACTATTCATGTCTTCTGCTAGTAGGAACTTCAGAAACACAAGCCCTGCAACTAACACCTTAATTTATGAAATGAAACATTTTAAATTAAACATCATTTTGATATTTATTTAATACCAATCCTGTGACAGGCAGTTTGCTAAAAAGTTCTACCACAATCATTTAATGAATCCCACTCCAGATCTCTGTCTGTTGCCACACCATTAAGATTGAAATAATCATAGAAACAGCTTTATGCATTTGTGAGAAAATAGTCATGATGCATTCAGACTCCACTGGGCACAGATCAAGCACCCAATCAATTCAATTCAGTTCAGCCACTCAGTTGCATCCGACTCTGCATCCCCATGGAGAGCAGCACGCCAAGCCTCCCTGTCCATCACCAACTCCTGGAACTTGCTCAAACTCATGTCCATCAAGTCGATGATGCCATCAAACCATCTCATCATCTGTCATCCCCTTCTCCTCCTGCCTTCAATCTTTCCCAGCATCAGGGTCTTTTCCAATGAGTCAGTTCTTCATATCAAGTGGCCAAAGTATTGGAGTTTCAGCTACAGCATGAGTCCTTTAAATAATAGCTATTTCTCTCATGACACATAAAGTTTATCTCATTTATATGTGTAGCATAGACACAATTGTTGAGATAGGAAAGCTCAATAAGTAGTTTTGAGATAATAGATTAAAATTAATACAATTAAATAGAATACAAGAAATATAAGATCATTAAAGAAATCAATGTGTTTGATTTCTAGAAATTCAGATTTTATAACATATTGTTTCTTGTTCATCTCCATCTCATCTGTCTTGGGGATGACAGAAAATTCAAAAGTACTTGAAGCTTTTTATTGGATCTCTCCAAGTCTCTAACTCTATCTAATTACCATGCAGCACCATCATGACTGTTCATCTCATTAAGTGTGTCAAGACAACTGTATCCTAAGTTTTATTTGATCATAACAATAAACTCAGTTTTCAACATTCATTGATCAACTAAATAGTGTCGTTGACTCACAACCTGNTTTTTATTGGATCTCTCCAAGTCTCTAACTCTATCTAATTACCATGCAGCACCATCATGACTGTTCATCTCATTAAGTGTGTCAAGACAACTGTATCCTAAGTTTTATTTGATCATAACAATAAACTCAGTTTTCAACATTCATTGATCAACTAAATAGTGTCGTTGACTCACAACCTGTAGACAGAGGGAACATGAGCCTTTATCTTAAGTCAATGCCTCTGCTTTCACTGCTGGCATCATCAGCAAACCATGGGTCATTCCTGGCAAAGTTCAGCCATCCAGGAGCACTGATTATAGTGAAAGACAGTTCCTGAGGCAAAGCCTGTTCTTTTCATCATCCCACTTCTCTGCTCACTAAGAAATGCTGTGTGTCAGACAACGACAGGGTGAGACAGTGTGTCTGGGTCTACAGTTTGAAATGTGTTTCTTTTCTAAATCTTGAATATGTTTTGGGCATAAACCTTTGATGAGCTGCAGGAGATAAGATCACCTCCTGGAAGTCAGATGCTCACTGAGATGAGACAGGTCACTTCTCTAAGGTTATCATTCACTGGCTACTTATATGTGACAGAGATTATTTTGAGAAGGAAGGAGAAAAAAGTTAAGTTTCAAGATGGGACAAAACATTACCTTTATATACTTGCTTTGGAATTGAAATATCTGCAGTATTATTTGCTTCAGGAACTGTCTTTCACTATAATCTGTGTTCCTGGATGGCTGAACTTTGCCAGGAATGACCCATGGTTTGCTGATGATGCCAGCAGTGAAAGCAGAGGCATTGACTTAAGATAAAGGCTCATGTTCCCTCTGTCTAATTAATTTAGTTCACTTTTTATTCTGAATCCTCAATTAGAATGCAATAACCTCAAAGGCAAAAATTATAATTTAAAAGTTTTGCTTTCATTTGTACCATTATATATGGCTATAAATAAGTAATTTTTCTGAGTCTCAGGTTCCACATCTACAAAATTAATAATAATATTTTCTTAATTATCTCAAAGCAATTAAATGCACGTTTGGTTTGCCATGATGCACATACAAAATACTCTGAAAAAGGCAAGCCATGAGATAAATGCAAGGTATGTTACAAGTACCAAAGGACAAATTATAAAGCTTGACCTTTTTTTTTTTTCCTTAACCATGAAAATTTAATCATACACTCAAACTTTTTTGGAAAATAGGTGAGGTAAAAGAAGTTCACTTATGTTTGGTTTGCCAAAGATCAAACTCAGAGGGATCATAAGTGGCCAATGATATATGTTGTTGAAATAAAAGTCAGGCTTATGTTCTCATGCTGGAAGTGCCTTTAATTTGTCACATTTTTATTCAGTTCATTACAGAACATGCATAAACATGGATTTTAAGTGTGTTTAAATCACCATCCTAAAGATTCAAATCAGTGAGGCATACATTATCGATGTTCTCTTTAATATTCATTGTGATCTACTCTGTGGTTTTCTCTCTAATGAGAGCTTATCATCTGAATAGCTCACCTTCTCATATCTGAATTTAGTAAATTTAGTCCTATTTTTAAGAGTTCTTGTTTAACTATTCTGTGTGTTTATAACTATCNGATGACCGAGGATGGGATGGCTGGATGGCATCATGGACTCGATGGACATGAGTCTGAGTGAACTCCCGAGAGATGGTGATGAATAGGGAGGCCTGGTGTGCTGCGATTCATGGGGTCGCAAAGAGTTGGACATGACTGAGCGACTGAACTGAACTGAATTTTTGAGGACCATACATAATCTACTGCTGCTGCTACTGCTAAGTCACTTCAGTCGTGTCTGCCTCTGAGAGACCCCATAGATGGCAGCCCACCAGGCTCCCCCATCCCTGGGATTCTCCAGGCAAGAACACTGGAATGGGTTGCCATTTCCTTCTCCAATGCATGGAAGTGAAAAGTGAAAGGGAAGTCGCTCAGTCATGTCCAACTCTTAGTGACCCCATGGGCTGCAGCCCACCAGGCTCCTCCATCCATGGGATTTTCCAGGCAAGAGTACTGGAGTGGGGTGCCATTGCCTTTATTATGTAATAAGCATGTACACAGAGAAGGGTAAAAAGAACAGTGTGGTATGAGGGAGAATCTCAGAATAGACTGCTTATAAATGAAAAATGGTGTCCAGTTGGGCAAAGGAAAGTCAACGGAGGATGAGAAAAACAAGACGGACAATGTGCCAGGAGAAGGTGTTAAATTTTCACTTCTTTGGTATTTAGCACATAGACGCTTTCTGTTGTAATAAGAGCTTTATAGCTCCCTCAGCAGGCCAGCCTGGCAGAGATTACCACAAGACCTGAGACCCTGCTGCTGCTGCTGCTGCTAAGTCATTTCAGTCGTGTCCGACTCTGTGCAACCCCACAGATGGCAGTCCACCAGGCTCCCCATCCCTTGGATTCCCCAGGCAAGAACACTGGAGTGGGTTGCCATTTCCTTCTCCAATGCATGAAAGTGAAAAGTGAAAGGGGAGTCGCTCAGTCGTGTCCGACTCTTAGTGACCCAATGGACTGCAGCCCACCAGGCTCCTTTGAGACTTCTCTTAAAGTGAGGACAACAAATCAATAACTGGCATGAAGAGGATGTACCATGCAAGGGAACAGAGGCTGTTTCAACTGGCAGAGATAAGGAGAACTTTCTCTAGGTCTAACGACTAGTCCTGGGAAAGCAGTGGACTGTGCTTGCCTGCAATTCCACTGTGGGCCTGAAAAAGGACAGAAGTATAGATGCTGGGAGTCGCTGCCATCCACCGGGGTTTTGGTCTATATTATTGCTCGGATGGCAGTCCAGGTAGGAACTAAAGTGTCAAAGGTGTCGGTGACAGATATGGGCCTTAAGATTTAATTTCCCAGGCAGTTTCTAAAACTGTAATCATTACCTCCATTTGCTATTTAACATGTATTTTCTGTTAACACACTGCTTATATTTCTCCACATTGAGTTGTTATCTAGTAAATAAGTTACATCTATGAGCGATGGACAAAAAAAATATGCCAGTTTACTTTAGTCTATGAAGTATCTTTGGAAAATGTACACAAATATGCATGATACAAATGCTTAAGCTGTCAGTAAAACTGTCTTGATAGTCATCAATTTCAAGGTAAAAACAATTCAAATTAATATATTATCATATGGAAAGAAGATATAAGATGAATCCATTGATTTAATCAAAACTACGGTATTAGATTTTATTTTAAAATTTGGCATATGACATTATATTTTATCAATATCACTAAGGTAAATAAAGCATTTTCCCCCATATTTCCTAGGAATAAAGAGCAAATAAACTATAGAGCACAAGTTTTCCTTCTTATTCTGGAGGGAATGGATGTGATATTATTTTTTGACTGCATATTTTTTTGTTCATCAAAAAATAAACGAAGCAACACTTTTCTACCTGAAATGGCATATTTGGCAATTGAGTGCTTAGTGCATATTTTCCCCCCCTCACATAATGTTGGTATGGATGAAAAACATGCTGATGAGTAGGATTTTAGGTTGAGGTTTTAATCTTAAATATTTTCAATGTTTCTCCTACTAGTATACTACCAATAATGCTGGGGGCTGAGAAGTAGTATTGAGAGAGTTTAAATGCTTACATTATCTGTATAAATGCCAATTTACCAAAAAAAATGACAACTGGAAAAAACACAGTGCAATACTAAATTAAATAAATGTCATAATCTCTCAACTCCAAATGCATTATTGTTTAATATACTAAGCATATGGATCTAACATTAGGTACTACCTTAGACATCACTGTCAAAAGCTGTATAAATTTCATAGCAGTTTCATTGGTATAAACACCTCCAAATGTAAAGTCACTTTAATTTTTCATTTTGATATTGGAAGTCTCCTGGTCTTTTTAGGCTGTTATGTATTGATGAACTAATTAAGACATTGACTAAGTTGGTTAGAACATGTAGAAATGTAAGCCTTTGGGACATCATTAGTTAATTCTATGTTTTCTAGGCCATTCGCTACTTACTAGATCTGACTTAACATCTGTCTTTGCCTATATGTATAATTATTTTTCCCCTAACATGCAGTTAACTTTGTAATGTTTCTTAATAGAAAAGTAATACATACATATAATATGTTCAGAAAATACAGAAGGTATACATAAAATGACAAAATAAAGAAATGTTTTAATACCCTTTGTGTGTCTATTTTGAAGTAAATATTATGATCCCAGGAGTTATAGTTCATGGGTTCAGATTTTGGCTTTGCTGCTTACTGCTATCTCAGCAACTGATTCCATCTGTTTCTACTGCAGCTTCCACATCTGTAAATACAGGTAAGGACAATGTCTTTCCCACAGAGTGATCGGGACGAAGAGAGCTATAAAGTAAGTGTTTCTGGTGCCCAGGAAGCATAAACATTGATGAGAAGTATATTGTTCTAAGGTTACGTATGAACCTACAGCATTTTTATAAAAATGACATACCATATGAACTTTTTTCACTTAATATAATGTGTTGGCATTTAAAAATTTTTCCTCTCCTTATGGAGACATTTGTCTGTGTAATCTTTCAAAAATCTGCACAGCAATTTGCAATGAACATCGGTCTACATGTATGTTTGTGCATCTGTTCAAATGATTCCTTCAGAATAAATTCCTAGATGCAAATATATAAAGTTGAAAGTATTTGTGAAGACTATTTTGAAACAGGTGTCATGCCTTCAATAGTACAAGTACATGACTATTTCTCTTCACTTTTACTAGCACAAAACATTGCATGCTTCTATTTTATCAAATTTAAAATCTATTGCTTCATTTACATTCAATTACCTGTACAATTAGGCAATGTTTACTGTTTATCATTTACCTTTGTCTTTTATCCATTTTTAGATATATTTGTTTTTTTCTTACTGATTTCTAATAGATCATTCTATTAGATCAATGAAATATTTTCTGAAAATATTGGTTAAAATGATCAAATAAATAACTATTTTAAAAGTTCCAGTGTACAGTAATGAGGCTCTTAACTATCTAGATAAAATATGGGAAGCTGGGAAGATCTAATAAATTTGTTAGCTCCAGTAATAACTTTTTATTGAGTTTTATATATATATATATATATATATATTNCTTCCACCCCACCTTCCACCCCATCTTCCACCCCCACCTTCCACCCCATCTCACCACTCGAGGTCCCCACAGAGCACAGGGTTAAACTCCCTGTGCCTATACAGCAGCTTCCCGCTGGCTGTCTATTTCACATATGGTAATGTATACATGTCAATGCTACTAAACCAATTTGTCCCAACCTCTCTTTCCCCTGCTGTGTCCAAAGTCTGTTTTCTATGTCTGCATCTCTATCCCTGCCTTTGTAAATAGGCTCATCAGTACAGTTTGTCTAGATTCCATATATATGCGCTAACTCAAAATGGATTAAAAACCTAAATGTAAGGCCAGAAACTATAAAGCTCTTAGAGGAAAACATAGGCAAAACACTCTTTGACATAAATCACAGCAATATCCTCTTGGACCCACCTCTAAGAGTACTGGAAATAAAATAAAAATAAACAAGTGGGACCTGATAAACTTAAAAGATTTTGCATAGCAAGGAAAATTATAAATGAGATGAAAAGACAACTCTCAGAATGGGAGAAAATTATTGCAAATAAAACAAATGCATTCTTAATGTTTTCAAATAAGTCTGTTCTCATGTTATTATATAAAGGGAACATTTCATGCAAAGATGGGCTCAATAAAGGACAGAAATGGTATGGACCTAACAGAAGCAGAAAATATTAAGAAGAGGTGGCAGAATACACAGAAGAACTATACAAAAAAGATCTTCAGGACCCAGATAACTATGATGCTGTGATCACTCACCTAGAACCAGACATCCTGGAACGTGAAGTCAAGTGGGCCTTAGGAAGTATCACTATGAACAAAGCTAGTGGAGGTGATGGAATTCCAGTTGAGCTGTTTCAAATCCTGAAAGATGATGCTGTGAAAGTGCTGCACTCAATATGCCAGCAAATTTGGAAAACTCAGCAGTGGCCACAGGACTGGAAAAGATCACTGTTCATTCCAGTCTCTAAGAAAGGCATTGCCAAAGAATGCTCAAACTACCGAACAATTGAACTCATCTCACATGCTGGCAAAGTAGTGCTCAAAATTCTCCATGCCAGGCTTCAGCAATACATGAACCGTGAACTTCCAGATGTTCAAACTGGTTTTAGAAAAGGCAGTGGAACCAGAGATCAAATTGCCAACATCTGCTGGATCATTGAAAAAGCAAGAGAGTTCCAGAAAAATATCTACTTTTGCTTTATTGACTATGCCAAAGCCTTTTATTGTGTGGATCACAATAAACTGTGGAACATTCTGAAAGAGATGGGAATCCCAGACCACCTGACCTGCCTCTTGAGAAACCTATATGCAGGTCAGGAAGCAACAGTTAGAACTGGACATGGAACAACAGACTGGTTCCAAATAGGAAAAGGAGTANCGCAAAGAGTTGGACATGACTGAGCGACTGAACTGAACTGAATTTTTGAGGACCATACATAATCTACTGCTGCTGCTACTGCTAAGTCACTTCAGTCGTGTCTGCCTCTGAGAGACCCCATAGATGGCAGCCCACCAGGCTCCCCCATCCCTGGGATTCTCCAGGCAAGAACACTGGAATGGGTTGCCATTTCCTTCTCCAATGCATGGAAGTGAAAAGTGAAAGGGAAGTCGCTCAGTCATGTCCAACTCTTAGTGACCCCATGGGCTGCAGCCCACCAGGCTCCTCCATCCATGGGATTTTCC
Source organism: Oreotragus oreotragus (assembly GCA_006410675.1). Taxonomy (NCBI): domain Eukaryota; kingdom Metazoa; phylum Chordata; class Mammalia; order Artiodactyla; family Bovidae; genus Oreotragus; species Oreotragus oreotragus. Next base: position 24,331 of record SJYX01023006.1, on the reverse strand, counting down.
AGGCAAGAGTACTGGAGTGGGGTGCCATTGCCTTTATTATGTAATAAGCATGTACACAGAGAAGGGTAAAAAGAACAGTGTGGTATGAGGGAGAATCTCAGAATAGACTGCTTATAAATGAAAAATGGTGTCCAGTTGGGCAAAGGAAAGTCAACGGAGGATGAGAAAAACAAGACGGACAATGTGCCAGGAGAAGGTGTTAAATTTTCACTTCTTTGGTATTTAGCACATAGACGCTTTCTGTTGTAATAAGAGCTTTATAGCTCCCTCAGCAGGCCAGCCTGGCAGAGATTACCACAAGACCTGAGACCCTGCTGCTGCTGCTGCTGCTAAGTCATTTCAGTCGTGTCCGACTCTGTGCAACCCCACAGATGGCAGTCCACCAGGCTCCCCATCCCTTGGATTCCCCAGGCAAGAACACTGGAGTGGGTTGCCATTTCCTTCTCCAATGCATGAAAGTGAAAAGTGAAAGGGGAGTCGCTCAGTCGTGTCCGACTCTTAGTGACCCAATGGACTGCAGCCCACCAGGCTCCTTTGAGACTTCTCTTAAAGTGAGGACAACAAATCAATAACTGGCATGAAGAGGATGTACCATGCAAGGGAACAGAGGCTGTTTCAACTGGCAGAGATAGGAGAACTTTCTCTAGGTCTAACGACTAGTCCTGGGAAAGCAGTGGACTGTGCTTGCCTGCAATTCCACTGTGGGCCTGAAAAAGGACAGAAGTATAGATGCTGGGAGTCGCTGCCATCCACCGGGGTTTTGGTCTATATTATTGCTCGGATGGCAGTCCAGGTAGGAACTAAAGTGTCAAAGGTGTCGGTGACAGATATGGGCCTTAAGATTTAATTTCCCAGGCAGTTTCTAAAACTGTAATCATTACCTCCATTTGCTATTTAACATGTATTTTCTGTTAACACACTGCTTATATTTCTCCACATTGAGTTGTTATCTAGTAAATAAGTTACATCTATGAGCGATGGACAAAAAAAATATGCCAGTTTACTTTAGTCTATGAAGTATCTTTGGAAAATGTACACAAATATGCATGATACAAATGCTTAAGCTGTCAGTAAAACTGTCTTGATAGTCATCAATTTCAAGGTAAAAACAATTCAAATTAATATATTATCATATGGAAAGAAGATATAAGATGAATCCATTGATTTAATCAAAACTACGGTATTAGATTTTATTTTAAAATTTGGCATATGACATTATATTTTATCAATATCACTAAGGTAAATAAAGCATTTTCCCCCATATTTCCTAGGAATAAAGAGCAAATAAACTATAGAGCACAAGTTTTCCTTCTTATTCTGGAGGGAATGGATGTGATATTATTTTTTGACTGCATATTTTTTTGTTCATCAAAAAATAAACGAAGCAACACTTTTCTACCTGAAATGGCATATTTGGCAATTGAGTGCTTAGTGCATATTTTCCCCCCCTCACATAATGTTGGTATGGATGAAAAACATGCTGATGAGTAGGATTTTAGGTTGAGGTTTTAATCTTAAATATTTTCAATGTTTCTCCTACTAGTATACTACCAATAATGCTGGGGGCTGAGAAGTAGTATTGGGAGAGTTTAAATGCTTACATTATCTGTATAAATGCCAATTTACCAAAAAAAATGACAACTGGAAAAAACAGTGCAATACTAAATTAAATAAATGTCATAATCTCTCAACTCCAAATGCATTATTGTTTAATATACTAAGCATATGGATCTAACATTAGGTACTACCTTAGACATCACTGTCAAAAGCTGTATAAATTTCATAGCAGTTTCATTGGTATAAACACCTCCAAATGTAAAGTCACTTTAATTTTTCATTTTGATATTGGAAGTCTCCTGGTCTTTTTAGGCTGTTATGTATTGATGAACTAATTAAGACATTGACTAAGTTGGTTAGAACATGTAGAAATGTAAGCCTTTGGGACATCATTAGTTAATTCTATGTTTTCTAGGCCATTCGCTACTTACTAGATCTGACTTAACATCTGTCTTTGCCTATATGTATAATTATTTTTCCCCTAACATGCAGTTAACTTTGTAATGTTTCTTAATAGAAAAGTAATACATACATATAATATGTTCAGAAAATACAGAAGGTATACATAAAATGACAAAATAAAGAAATGTTTTAATACCCTTTGTGTGTCTATTTTGAAGTAAATATTATGATCCCAGGAGTTATAGTTCATGGGTTCAGATTTTGGCTTTGCTGCTTACTGCTATCTCAGCAACTGATTCCATCTGTTTCTACTGCAGCTTCCACATCTGTAAATACAGGTAAGGACAATGTCTTTCCCACAGAGTGATCGGGACGAAGAGAGCTATAAAGTAAGTGTTTCTGGTGCCCAGGAAGCATAAACATTGATGAGAAGTATATTGTTCTAAGGTTACGTATGAACCTACAGCATTTTTATAAAAATGACATACCATATGAACTTTTTTCACTTAATATAATGTGTTGGCATTTAAAAATTTTTCCTCTCCTTATGGAGACATTTGTCTGTGTAATCTTTCAAAAATCTGCACAGCAATTTGCAATGAACATCGGTCTACATGTATGTTTGTGCATCTGTTCAAATGATTCCTTCAGAATAAATTCCTAGATGCAAATATATAAAGTTGAAAGTATTTGTGAAGACTATTTTGAAACAGGTGTCATGCCTTCAATAGTACAAGTACATGACTATTTCTCTTCACTTTTACTAGCACAAAACATTGCATGCTTCTATTTTATCAAATTTAAAATCTATTGCTTCATTTACATTCAATTACCTGTACAATTAGGCAATGTTTACTGTTTATCATTTACCTTTGTCTTTTATCCATTTTTAGATATATTTGTTTTTTTCTTACTGATTTCTAATAGATCATTCTATTAGATCAATGAAATATTTTCTGAAAATATTGGTTAAAATGATCAAATAAATAACTATTTTAAAAGTTCCAGTGTACAGTAATGAGGCTCTTAACTATCTAGATAAAATATGGGAAGCTGGGAAGATCTAATAAATTTGTTAGCTCCAGTAATAACTTTTTATTGAGTTTTATATATATATATATATATATATATTCAAACTGTGTTATTAGTTCCAGGTATACAGCAACATTATTTGGTTATACATATATGTGTTTCTATTTTTTTTCAAATTATTTTCCCATTTAAGGTTATTACAGAATACTGAGCAGAGTTCCCAAATGCAGGCCTTCAGTGCCACCTTAGACAAGATAGACTTAATTGATACTTATAAAGCATTTGAGCCAAAAGCAGCAGAATACACATTCTTCTCAAGTGCATAAAACACTTTCCAGGATTGACCACATAATGGGCCACAAAACAAGTATCAGTAAATTTAAAAAAAAGTGAAATCATTTAAAGCATGTTTTCTGACAACAATACTATGAAATGAGAAATCAACTACAAGAAAAATTGTGTACACACACACACACACACTAAACAATATGATGCTAAATAACCAATAGATCACTGAAGAAATCAAAGAGGAAATCAAAAAAACACCTAGAGAAAATGAAAATAAAAGTCAACAACTCAAAACCTATGGGATACAGCAAAAGCATTTCTAAGAAGGAAGCTTATAGCAATAAAATCTTACCACAGGAAACAAGAAAAATCCCAACCTTACCCCAAAAGCAACTAATGAAAGAAGATAAAAGCCAGCTCTTTGAAAAGATAAACAAAATTGATAAAGCTTTATCCAGTAGAGATTTCAATGCATGTAATTTTGAGAGTTCTCATTCTTATAGCAATCATTTCCTTTGGAAGCTACTTGCTTTGGATTTTTTTCTTTTACAGTAGTAACTTCAACAGCTATTTCTTTTCTTTTCTTTTTTTTTTTTTAAGCCTCATCTCCTGCATATCCTCCATTGGCAGGTGAATTCTTTTTTTTTTTTAAATTTTTTATTTGGGTTTGTTTTTTCATTGTTGGTTTCCACTTCATTGCTTCACACCTCCTCTCTGTTGATATTTTATCCATCCATGTCCTGTCTTTGCTCCTGAGTATTAGTTGCTTCACACACAACAACCCTATTCTCTCCTCCTACAAGTCATCCACATTCTCAGATATATTTGGGAAGGTGTTAAGATAGCTACAATAACTACTATTACCCTGATTAGAGAAAAATATTTCTGAGGCTGGTAAAACCACTGGTCAGATCCAACACTACACATTATAGTTGAATGTGAGATCTTTATTTATTTTTTAATCAAAACATAGACTCTATATTTGAGCCTACCTAACTAAAAAGAGAGCTTCCCTGGTGACTTAGTGGTAAAGAATCTGCCTGCCAATGCAGGAGATGTGGGTTTGATCCCTGGGTGGGCAAGGTCCCCTGGAGAAGGAAATGGTAATGCACTCCAGGATTCTTGCCTGAGACAACCCACAGACGGAGAAGCCTGGTGGGCTATAGCCCATGGGGTTGCAAAAGAGTCATGACTTAGAAATGAAGCAATAACAACAAACTAAAAACATAATTTTCAAACTTGCTTGGATGAAAATGTATATGAAAATGAACATTAGCCACATGCTTTAAAAAAAAAAAAAGCTTAGGAAAAATCAGCCAAACCTCATCAGAGTTAACTTCCAGCAAATCCCAAGTAAATCACTATACAAGTTACCCTACTAAGATAAGATGCAGTATAAAATTTTACAATAATTTCAAAAAAATTAACATTCTGGAACCCTACATTTTTTTT
>SJYX01023005.1:290464-330629 GCA_006410675.1 Oreotragus oreotragus | reverse complement strand
CACCAGGCTCCTCTGTCCATGGGATTCTCTAGGCAAGAATACTGGAGTGGGTTGCCATTTCCTTCTCCTTCTGAAGTGAATGATTCCTCTCAATTTTCTCCCTCCAACTATTTTTAATACCAGCCATGTGCTTGATCTTCCTCTCTCTCCTTCCTTTTCTTCTTGAGCCCTTTATTATAGAGAATAACCAAGTCTGTCTGGTTCCTTTTGATTCTTCCCCAGGACTGCCTGTTTCTCACGTGCTTCCGAGCAAAGGAGCGCCTGGAATCCAATCCAGCAAGTCAGAGTCACCCTCCTTAGAAGAAGGAGTGGGAGAGGCTGTGACTACTCAGACATTAATATTTTCTCAGCTGCCGCACTTCTATATTTTTGGATGGTGTTACATTTTCAATATGAAGTGAGTGGTTTGTTAATATAAAGCAAGTGGTTTTATTAATAGAAGCCACTTTCTTCCTGCAGCCATGAAATAAACTCTGAACTAATATTTTAGACTATCTCTTTGAGCACCCAATGATTAACCCCTGAGTGCATCCATATAGGAAGGTCTTGGGAAGAAGTGTGTTTGTGAGCAAAGACAGTAGGGCATTGGTGGCAGAGAGCAAGGTTGAAAAGCTTGGGTTTCAATGTGAAAAATGATGACTGAGAGACAATGCTTTTTTTTTTTTTAATCAATAAAATCATTAAAGGCATGGCGCATGCAAGAATGTTAGCATAGTTCCCCAACTCCTGATATTAGAGCTAAGCTAAAGCTTAGAACCCAAAAAGGAGGTATAATTCCAAACAGCAGTTTTATAGTTAGTCTGCATCAATTAAAGTTTGAACCTCGTGAAAAAAGGCTTTTAAATGAAGTCATGAGTATCCATGATCTCATATGAGTTGAACTTTATATACCCTCCCAAAGCTTTCCAATAAAATGCCTGAGAAAAGGCACAAAAAAGACAACACAAGAAAGTAAAAAGAAGACCATATGCTGTGGTCTAGTGGGAATTTCTACTAGAGAGAATTTCCGTGAACAGAAACACTGATGAATGTGCCCCCTCAACCCAATGATGAAGTTAGAGAAGGACTTCAGCTATCTCTTACTCTCTTGCTCTCTGTAAATCTGAGATGTCTCTACTAGGAAAACAGGTAGCTGCCAGTCCCTGTAAGGAGTTGTTTTGTGTGATAGGTGGAGTTGTGGAATCTGCCCCATACCTGCCCCATCATTTCTCCTTTTATATACTTTGGAAACTAAAACTCCAAGTGTGCAGCACAGCCAGAAGCAGAGGACATGTTTGTCTCCACCCAAGGGCCCTAAACTGGGGAGGGTGGGGTGTAAGTGTACACGTATTTGCATTCATACTGTCTGAAAGTTCCACTACGTTATTTCTGTGGACCTAATCTGGAAAAGAAAAACGTGGAAAGTACACTTATTATGTCACTATTATTGCTATCAAACCGATTCTCCAAGCACTTATAGTTACCCTACAAGATGAGTTTCTGGGCTATAATCTGAAGATTATACTCCTCCTTGAATAGTGTTGATATTAGGACATGGCAAAATTTGGGGAACCTTAATATAATGCCAAAGTGTCAGTATTACTAATGCATATTTTATAATTCTTGGAGTTAGGAACTCATATATTTGGTACCTGTAATCCCTGGGGTACAATTTGAAGAAGAAAAATGGAATCTCAACATGGGCAATGTAGAAACATACTGTAGAGGTAAATAAATTGAGGTTTTGCAATTTCAGTGGGAAAGGATTCTCCTGCAAATTCAAACCCAAATTTTAGCCACTCCATTAATATATATACTGTATAAAGTTGACTATTTTTGTATAGTAAAAGAGAAGAAGGAAAGGAAATTTTGCCCTAAACTATTGTCTATGTTTGTAAAGTAACCTTTTTTTTTTGCTTTCAATTTAAAAATTAACATCTGCTTACTATAGAGGACTTTTAAAATGATAGCATTTTATTACTACAGAAATTTTTTTAAATAAAAATTAAAAAATTAAAATATTATAATATAGCTATATTAACTATAATATGCCAGACATCATTCTAAACACTTGATATGCATTAACCATTTGGATTTTTAAAAAATATTTATTGATTTGACTGCACCAGGTGTGTAGTTGCAGCATGTGGGATTTAAGTCCCTTACCAAGGATTGAACCCGGGCCCCTTGCATTGGGACCTTGGAGTCTTAGCTACTGGACCACCAGGGAAGTCCCAGTGATTTGAATTTTAACAACTCCTCAGATAGGTTTTATTAGTCCCATTCATAGATGGGGGAAGTGAGTCATAGAGAAATGTAAGTATTTATGGTCTTTTTTCTTTTATAATTTCCTTTTTATTATTTTCTGTTTTTGAAGATCACTAATAGTTCTCCTTTAACTTTTTCAAAAACAGTTAACCCATATTTTTTCTAATTATCAAAATAAGAAATGAAATGACATCTTCAGATTTTCTTCTATGTGTGAATGAGGAATTAACATTCACTTCGTTGTCTCATCTCCCTTTCTAGTCTTTGTTAATGTAATTTGGAATTTAACAAAATTGTTTTCTTATTATGTATCCTTTTTTNGTTAACCCATATTTTTTCTAATTATCAAAATAAGAAATGAAATGACATCTTCAGATTTTCTTCTATGTGTGAATGAGGAATTAACATTCACTTCGTTGTCTCATCTCCCTTTCTAGTCTTTGTTAATGTAATTTGGAATTTAACAAAATTGTTTTCTTATTATGTATCCTTTTTTTCTTCCAGGATTACAATTTAGCAAGAATATTCCATTTTGAAGCAAAGTTTACAATTCTTTGGATTTATCTCAGAATGTCTCCAATGCTCTTGCTAATTCTTTTACATCTTTCTATTTTTCCCTTAAATCTTGGTTCACCTCAACCTTAAAGGTTATTGCTTGCTTCTTACTTTTTAGGAGGATAGGTAAGTAAAATCATTTAGTCTCCCATAGACATGAAATTGCCTCTCAATTGCCTTTACATCTATCTGAATGGATTTTAAAAGTCTGGGTTGGAGCATTTTTCTCCTAAAAACTCTGAAGATGTAACTACGTTGTGTTCTGCACTTAGTCTGGCAAAAGAGAAGGGGGACCCCAGCCTGACTGTGGTTCCACTATGTACAACATGTTTGCTTTACTACATGCTTTTTCTGTAGCCATACAATTCTAAACTTTTCTCAGAATATATCTATGTATGCATCTTTTTTTCAAAGGGAGGCAAGAGCTGATTGTTTTGGGAGGTAATACAAGTTAAGAACTCAAGCTCAGGGCTGGTGCCCTGGGATGACCCTGAGAGATGGGGTGGGGAGGGAGGTAGGAGGGGGGTTCAGGACAGGGTACACATGTCCACCCATGGCCAGTTCATGCCAATGTATGGCAAAAACCACCACAATATTGTAAAGTAATTAGCCTTCAATTAAAATAAGTAAATTAATTAAAAAATAAATAAAATACAATGTGAAACTTTACACAGGGTACCATATTCAAATTATATTTGTTTTACTTGCAGAATTTTCTTTATTTCCAGATAATATGAAAACCACCTCTTCATTTTGAGAAACTTATAGTGGAAAAGAACAGAATCTATAGAGGATGAAGTGCCTGAATTATAACTGCAGCCTTTAATGCTGTGATTTTGTCAAGTTTCTTATTTTCCTGTAATTTTAACTACTCATTGGTAAAATGAAGATAATTCTTAATTCAGAGAGCATCTATGTGGAAAAGAGAGGGCCCATACCTAATATACTAAAGTGCTTGATACATAAAGGTACTCTATTAATGCTACCCTTTTCCCCCCTTCTAATGCATAGCATAATTTTGAAAATAAACAGCTTGTGATTTTTCCTACATCCTTTCTTTGCATGTTAATAATGGCTTTGATCTTATTACCCATTCAGGACAGTTATTGCAACTACAGAATTGCAAGCCATTTAATCAACTCAAGTAATCATATGGATGAGTTGTCTATAGGATACTAAAAATAATAAATAACTGAATTTGAAAAAAAAAATAATAAATAAATAAATAAATAAAATAAACTAGGAACCATTACAACGCCCCCCCGCCAAAAAAAAGAACTCAAGCATGGAAATCAAATAGCATAGATTGAATCTCAACTCTGCTCTTAGAGTTGAGACCTTTGTCAGTTGACCCTCTCTAGTCTCAATTTCTATAGGATACTAAAAATAATAAATAACTGAATTTGAAAAAAAAAATAATAAATAAATAAATAAATAAAATAAACTAGGAACCATTACAACGCCCCCCCGCCAAAAAAAAGAACTCAAGCATGGAAATCAAATAGCATAGATTGAATCTCAACTCTGCTCTTAGAGTTGAGACCTTTGTCAGTTGACCCTCTCTAGTCTCAATTTCCTCAACATAAAGTGGAATAATGATAACACTTCACTACTTAAGTTTGTTGCTGGGATTCAGTGAAATCATGGAGGTGAAATAGTACGATAACTGACCCATAGCAAGTGGTATTATTTTTGTTATTAGGCTTGTCAGGAACATGGTTCACCCTTCCAATCTTTGCATTAACACAAGTTAAAGCAGACTGACGTGATCATAGATCTTATTTCTCATGAAAATTTCCCAATAATTCCATGAATAGAGGCAGTCACCAGCTAGAAGCAAAGCATTGTTTTCTTGGAGGAGTCTGAAACCATCAGAAACTTGCAGAAGTTGGCCAAAATGTCTCCCTTTTCACACATTAGTTTTTGGTTTGGATTTTGGGTTAACCAGAGCATTTTGAGCAATGTATGTGGAAATCTTATTCATAAGCGGAGCCATTATTCTCCTCCACTCCCTGCTTCATGCATACATGGTTTGTGGCAGTTAGAGCTGCTGATAATGTAGGAAAAATAGAATAAATAGGAGATAACGTATAATAGTCTGGAGGTATATGTATGTAGGAATATCATACATATACAATGATATTCCTACAATAGATGGATATATTCTCAGTTTTCTAGTTGGTGGAAACCTTGGTTTTCCTAATAGGGAAAGAAAGTGGTAAGAAGCTAAGCAAAACCTCCTCTTTTCTGCAAAAGTGAAGGACATGGGCTCTGAGGCAGGAAATGAGAGATATGGGCCTCTCTGCCTTGCTGTCTTTTTGATCACTTGTTCCAGGCAAAGACAGCCGGTGAGCTGTGAGGAAACTCACATAGCCCTGTGAAGAACTGAGAGGAACTGAGGCCTCTCCTCAACAAGCAGCACCAATTTAACAGCAACATGAGTGAACTACTTTTGAAGCAAATTCTCCAGCTCCAGTCTAGTCGAGTCCAGGCTTCTGCAGATAACTGTAGCCCCAACTGACATCTTGACCTCTTATGAGAGACCCCTAGTCAGACTCTTACAGCTGATTCACTCTCAAATTCTTGGCCCAAAGAATCTGTAAGAAACAATAAGTGTTTTTATTTTTTAATTTTTAGTTAAATTTGTATTGAGATAAAATTATTATTACTTACAATTTATCATTTTCACCTTTTAAAGTATAAAATTAGTAGTTTTTAGTATATTAATGATGTGCATCTTTCACCACCACCTAATTCTGTAACACTTTCATCACTCCTAAAATAAATCATTTACCCTAAAATAAATCCTGTGCCTCCTGTTTATTCCTGACTGCCATCCCCTGAACATCACTAATCCACTTTCTGTGTTTATGGATTTGTCTATTCTGGACATTTCACATAAATGGAATCAGACAGTTGCTGCTGCTGCTGCTGCTGCTGCTGCTGCTAAGTCATTTCAGTCATGTCCGATTCTTGCGACCCCATAGACGACAGCCCACCAGGCTCCCCCATCCCTGGGATTCTCTAGGCAAGAATACTGGAGTGGGTTGCCATTTCCTTCTTCAATGCATGAAAAAGTGAAAAGTGAAAGTGAAGTCGCTCAGTCGTGTCCGACTCTGTGACCCCATGGACTGCAGCCTACCAGGCTCTCCATCCATAGGATTTTCCAGGCAAGAGTACTAGAGTGGGGTGCCATTGCCTTCTCCATCAGACAGTAGTTGGGGTAATTTATTATGCAGGAATAGATAACAGCTACCATTCTTTCTGTGCATAGAACAACTGACATGGAACAGTTTCATTGGTTTTGTAGTTAGAGACAGCCCCTTCACAATTCCGAATAGATTGACATTCAGTCTTGTTAAATTTTTTTCCAGCTTTTTGTGATTTTATAAGAATGTTGGTTAAATTTTAATAAAAGTTGTGAGTGAGGCTGTGTGTTAGTTATCTATCGCTACATAACAGATTACCACAAACGTGGCAGCTTAAAACCATGCACATTTATTATCTCACAGCTTCTATGAGTCAGAACTTGACTGAGATGTGTCTTCTGCTCATGCTCTCACCAGGCTACAGTCAAGGCATCATCTGGGGGGCTTGTTTAGGGAAGAGTCTGCCCAAGCTCACTCAGATTTGGGGCAGAATTAATTTCTTTGCACTTGTAGGCCCAAGGGTTCCAGCTTCTTCTCAGCTCCTGCCTGGAGGGTGCCCACACTTCCAAATGGCCCCCCTCAGTGGGTCATGGGCTTCCCCACCATGACCACTTACTTCTCCAAGCAAGCAGGCAGAAGCTCTAGGACGAGTGTGCCAGCCAGACGCAGCCTCATAAAATGTAACCGAGTTGTGGAACTGCCATCGCATCCGTTTGCCATATTCCACTGGTTAGAAGCAGGCCACAGGTCCTGTCCACACCCAGTGGGAGAGGACTCTCCAAACATGTGAGCACCAAGAGACAGGGATCATGGCAGGGAAGGCAACATCTCAGAGTCTGCCAAAGCTTGCAGACTGAATACCCTTTTAAACAGGTTGTGGAGGACAATCTTGTACAGAGTCAAATTCTTTTTTCATTTTACCTTGTTTCTAAAAGACAAGAATTCATTTGATGGTACTTTTACTGTCTGCTTTTACTCTCACATTTTATCATTTTTGATACAGCATTGTCTAATTTTCTCCCCCCCCACACACAAAGATTTTCTTTTCTGAACCTTGCTCCAGCTCAAAAACAGAAAAATGAACTGCAATCTAGAGCCAGCGTTAGTGGCTCTGAGGTCTCCATAGAGTCGCTCTCCTGAAAGCTTTATGAGACGATGTAGCATAATGCTTATGGATGTAAGTTCTCGAGTTAGGAAAACCTGGGTTCAAAATTAGGCTCTGCCATTCGCTTGCTGTGTCACCTAAGACAGGGGGCTCAATTTCTTCATCTTAGCATAGACATAATAATAATAGCTCCATTGTGGGGTTAAGAGTATTCAAGGACAAAATGCATAGCAAGTGTTTAACACACTGTTTTATGTATTATAGGGCTTCCCTGGTGGCTCAGATGGTAAAGCGTCAGTCTGCAATGCAGGAGGCCCGGGTTCGATCCCTGGGTTGGGAAGATCCCCTGGAGAAGTAAATGGCAGCCCACTCCAGTATTCTTGCCTGGAAAATCCCATGGATCGCAGAGCCTGGTAGGCTAGCGTCCATGGGATCGCAAAGAGTTATGTATTATAAGCACTCTATTGATGCAAACTTATAATAACAATAATGACAATAATAATAAGTATTATTGATCCAAAGGAGAGTTTAAAGAAGGAGGAAGCGATAAACAGTATGGCATAGAGGCCAGGTATGACAAGGACTGAAGGATACCCAAGAGATGCAGCAACTGGGGGGCCACTGACGGTCTTAGTAAGAGCTGCACCAGTGAATGGGGGTGTGACCAGAACTGTAACTCATAGAATGTGCAGAGAGGATGCGAAGTTAAGATGGAAAAGCAGATAAGAAGGGCAGGAGAGGTTCTGAAGGAGGGATCATGAGGCCATATCCATGATATGCCCTTTGCCTCTGTGTGCAGTGGGTGACAGAGTTCACCTCACAAGAGAAGAATATCCAGCAAGTCCCCAAACCTGTGCAGGAGATTTGACTTTTCCTCTTTAGGTTAATATATTTCTAACTCTTAGAAAAAATTTTTTTAAACCCAAACTTACTATTTCTGTCTTCTCTGTAGTTTGCTAAATTACAAATTTAAATATTTAAAGGTTTCCCGCATACACAACGAGCTGATGCAATGAATGCAAAAAAAGAAACTGATCTGTAAGAGGCAGGGGAGATTAGCAGAGGTTACAAATTTCCAGCTGGCGTGAAAATGAATGGTAGAGACTTTGAACATTTGAGGGAAATCAAATGCAAGCCAAGGATGGTAGATTTAGAGATTTTAATATCACACACTCAGTTGCAAACCCATTTAGCATGTGACCAGCTATCAGTATGGGTAAAATGGAGGCGCTGATGTTTATATTCTTTTCTGAGCTAGTTAGAGGATTTATTTGTGTGGTAATAGGCTCTCCAAGCTGGAACAGTGGGGAAGATGCTTGAGTTTGTAATTTATTATTATTCCACCCAGCATTGTATTTTGTGCCAGCAGTCACACTTTACCCAAGAGCTTTCTGAAAATTTCAGTTCATCAGCCAGAGGGAAGAATAGTTCTTCAGTGATAAGGGCCTTGAGCTGAATGTTGTGCCTTTACCTTAAGGGGTGCTGGAAATATTATACGATGCGGTACCAGACATTGATAGAGCTAAAGAGTTGCCTTAGTTCTCCCCCTTGGGGGGAACTTATGGGAGCTTTAACAAGCTGTTACTGTGAGGCAGTAGGAAAGGCCCTGAACTGGAGTCCCAGAGTCCAATATCAAATCCTAGATCCACTGCTTACTGTGTAAACTAGGTCACTTCATACCCTCTCTAAGCCCCTTTCTTCTGTGAAATTGGGCAGTTAAATCAATCTCATGAACAGTTGTACAGATGAATGAGATTTTGCGTGTCTGGTATGTTGAAGTTTCAATAGATTCCACCTGAATTTGGATTTATAGCACATTTCTACTTTCTATTCAGTAAACTGAATTCTTTCTGTGAATATATCCTGAGTAACAGCTTCTCAGATCCACATCCCAAATATGGAGTAGTGAGTTCCCTGTCCACAGTTATTGCTGCAGCTGTGTGGCAGAACATGCATGGGTCAGAGTGGTGAAGTGATGTAAATTTGCTGCCCAAGAAGGCAGGACTCCTGGCTGCACCTCTAAAAAAACCCCACTGGGTGACCTTGAAAATGATATTGACTCTCTGAGCCTACTTTCTGGTTTGTAAATTGCACCACAGGGCAGTTGCTGGTGTGGAACAAATACATTCTGAGTTTTCTTCTGTCTTGAATATTCCCAGTGTAGATAAGAAGTTCTTTATATAGTGGGCTACTGAGTCATATTTTTACTCATAATAATTCATTAAGAAGCATTATTGCCAGGAACTCTAAATTATTCCCATGGAAGAATTTAGCAGCTTAGGAAATTCATTGACAATAAATGAATTTGTTAACTAAAATGCAATACAGTCCTATGAAGAAGACAATTTGTTTTTTATTATCATTTAAACGTATTAATGGCAACCCCACTCCAGTATTCTTGCCTAGAGAATCCTATGGATGGAGGAGCCTGGTGGGCTGCTGTCTATGGCGTTGCGCAGAGTTGGACATGAATGAAGCAACTTAGCAGCAGCAGCAACCGTATTTAAAAAGGCCATTATCATTCAGTTCCTGAATTCTGTTGCATGAACATTTGTTGATTTAACAAGTAAATAGATGCTTGCATTCTATATTAGCCATCTATGCGATTGTGTCAAACAGGAGCATGGGCTGTTTGAATGTTAGGGGATATAGGAAGGGCTGTGTTCTGAGCACTTGTCTTTCTGTGATGCTATTTGGTACTGTGGTCCTAAAATACACCTTTGCCTGCAAGGATCCTGCAGGCTAATTTCAGCAGCTGGGAGTGTGCCCGGGCTGTCATGGGTTTTAAGGTACGCTGCCGTAGGCAGTCACCAGCAGGCAGTCACCAGCAGGCATCTGTCTCCAGATCTAGGGGAGCTCGGAGTGATGTGACCCCAGCCCCGGTATGGAGCCTAATGGAAAGTGATAAGTCATAGCTATGCATCCAAATATTTTTGTCAGGATAAATATGGGACTTGTTTAAAAGTTGTGTACACACACAGGAAAAGAGTTACCTTGATCACATAAGGATCAATGCTGACCTTGTTCAGGACCAATTACTGATGTAGATTAGCAGGGAAATTACGCCTATGCTTTGAGATGCTTGGGGTCCCTATCATGGGTCTTCCTCTAAGCCACCGATCTCAGACCTGGTTTCAAGTCCTCCTGCTACTTATTAGCCGTGCGGCTTTGGGAAGGTATTCTCTCCTATAACAAGAGGTGCACTGAGACAACCCAGAGGGATGGTGCGGGGAGGGAGGAGGGAAGGGGGCTCAGGATGGGAAACACGTGTATTCCTGTGGCGGATTCATGTTGATGTATGGCAAAACCAATACAATATTGTAAAGTAATTAACCTCCAATTAAAATAAATAAATTTATATTAAAAAATTACAACAACAACAACAACAACAAAAAACAAGAGGCTAAAAATAGTGCCCACCTCACACATGGTGAATATGAGAATTAAATGAGATAATGCATTACAAAAAAAAAACCATAAGAGGCTAAAAATAGTGCCCACTTCATGCATGGTGAGCATGAGAATTAAATGAGATAATGCATATTATGCTTTGTAAAGGGCTTTTCACCTAGTAAACCCTGAAATGTTATAAATATTCATGACTATTTTGTTACTGTTATGATAATAAACTTTGGGGGCTCAGAGAGAGCTGCCCAAGGTCAGACAGCTAACAGCTAACTGGTCGGGCCAAGCTGAGCACCCAGGTGTGTCTGCATATGGTTCTACCGCACTTGGTGCAAAGGAGAGATGAGCGTGGGGACTCCGAGATCACCAACAGCAAAGACAGAACTGACGGACTAACACTACTGTGGAGCAGTCAGTTCTGGGCAGAAGCTTGTCCGTCAGGAACAGAAGGAAGTGAGACTCAGTCACATGGATAATACAACAGTCCTTCCCACCTTTCTTCCCAAAGGCTATAGAAAAACTAAGCCTGCGCCTCGGCGGCACTCCTGAAACCAGACATACCTCAGCATCTACGTGTGAACCGGGGTTAAAATTGAAAAAAAAAAAACAAAACACTCCAAGCAGAGCAACGAGTAAAGCTCCTTTATTTTGTATAACTTCCCTTTTGTCTTCCTCTGTGGTGCTGTCAGACTGCATGTCGACACGGCATACTCTAGTAGGCAATCTCCTTTCAAATTTCAAATTCAGACTGGGATACAAATGTCTCTGGTTTTCCTTCTCCCAATTCTGGAATTTTTTTTTTTTTCACAGCCCTTAAGGTGCCAATGTGAAGCAAAGCTGGGCAGGGGAAGTCAGGGCTTTAGCATCTGACCTCTCGCTGACGTTTTCTTCTATTTTCTGTTTCTGTCTTATAAGAACTTTCCTTGGGTTACCTCTGAGTCCACTCTAACCATGGTGTAGAGAAAAAAAAACTATGCCTTATCAGACATATAAGCATCATTTCTTATTTCAAAGGAAGATTTTAGAATTTATAATTTTTTTCTCTGCAACATTTGGCTTTCAAGTCTTTCTGGCTATTAAATTTTTAAAAAGACATTTGATGTAGTACTGACCTCCTCATTCCCTAGGACAGTGTCTTTAGGGGGAAAAAAAATAACACCTTAATTACTCAGAAGTTACTAAAGAAATGATCAAAAATACTTACAATACATTATCCAAAAGACACTGGTTAAGATCCATAGTTATGCCAGTAGGGTGGATCTTTCATTCATTCATTTGGGAATATTTAGAGAGCCAACAGAGACCAGGCATCAATGATGGCAATAAACCACTTTCTCACTTTTCAGAGTCCAGACAATAGCACTGAGGTCAACCACAAATATAACTGATTTTCATAGGCCCTTGGAGAAAATGAGTTGGTGTTTTTCTGGACTATCTGTAATGAGAATAAAGACGTTTGCTTTTTGAGGAACCCTTGCATCATGCCCTCTGTTCAGAGATGCTATCTCCCAACCCTGGCTGCATTTTGTACTGGTTATTTATTTTTGTGTAATAATTTACCCCAAACTTAGCAGATTAAAACAGCAGGCACTGAATATTTCACCTTGGGTCAGGAATTTGGGAACAGCTTAGTCAGGTGTCATTGGCCCAAGGTGTCTCATACATTTGCCATCAAGCTGTCAGCCATGGCTGCAGTCACCTACAAGGCTTGACTATGGCTGAAAACCTGCTTCCAGACTCACTCGGATGGTTCTCGTCAGGCCTCAGAAGATCTGCTCTCAAGGTCACTCATGTGGCCCTCTCTGCCAGCCAGGCAACCTCATGACATGGCAGGTGACTCCCCCAGAGTGAGAGCAAAAGAGAGTGTCCAAGATAGAAACCACAGTCTTTTATAACCAATATTATAACTGACATCCCAGAACTTCTGAAGTATTCTGTTTGTTAGGAGCAAGTTAATAGATCCAGCCCACATTCTAGGGGAGGAAGTTACCCCAGTGTGTGAATATCAGTAAGAAGGGATTATTGGGCACCATCTTGGAAAGACTGTCTGGGGTAATTTTTTTTTTTTTTTACCTGCTCTGAATGTGTTTTAGGTTACAGATCACAGTATAGATTTCTATGATTTCCCCTAATTCTTTGGCATAAATGATCACAGGCATTTAATGAACTGTTCACTACATTATGCGTTAGTCTCAAACTAGTTCAGGCAATCCAGGCAATCCATGATGCTGATGGCCTGCAGAACCAGTAGAAGAGACACTTCTTTCTAAGGTGTCTTCTTAGTTTTGCTTGTTTAAAAATATTTATTCAAGATAAATGCAATTTTTGGTCATTCTAGGTAAACTGTTAAAATTGCATGTTTTTCCATTTATTACTTTTCTTTTTTTGTAAGGTGTCTTCTTATAAGCTTCCCTGGTGGCTCAGACAGTAAAAGCGTCTGTTTGCAATGCAGGAGACCCAGGTTCCATCCCTGGGTCAGGAAGATCCCCTGGAGAAGGAAATGGCAACTCACTCCAGTACTCTTGCCTGGAAAATTCAAGGATAGAGGAACCTCGTAGGCTACAGTCCATGGGGTCACAAACAGTCATTCACTCACTTCTTATAAGCCCTTGCTCTTTGCTATCGAGAGAGCATCTTGGGATACAGTTATACAATCTCAAATGAACAGTTAATGGGATGAATTAGAAATACAGGAAGTGTTTCCAATGATGATTCTTGTCCTGACATTTTAGGAGCTGTTTTAACCACAAATGCACTTGAACTTATCACAGAATTAAGAATCAAGAAACCTGGATTTGAACTCCAAACTTGCCTCTAGCTCTTGACATGGGGTAAGTTACTTTACCTCTCAGAGGGTTTCTTTTCTTATCTGGAAAATGAAAGCTTGGGCTAAACGGTCTCTAAGGGCTCTTCCAGCTCTTCCAGACTGTGCCTCTTCAGCACAGTTTTTCTTCTTTAGGAGGTTTGTTTGGAATCAGGGATGCTGTCTTGCTGCTGGTTGTATTATTTGTTGGAACTGGATAGATTGTTATCACTTGCCAATTTTCTATTTTCATTTTCTATAAACTTCTAAGACATACTCCCACCAATCTTGTATAGGAAACCATTGAATATTTATTGAAATCTTACCATGTACCAGGCACTTTGCTAAGTACTCTATAGGCATTCTTACAACAATCCTATGAAGTAGATATCTTTTATTCCATAGTTTATGTAAGAAGAAACTGAGGTTTAGAGAATAATTTGTCAAGATCACAAGCTAATTATGACGGGAGCCAGAATTCTCTCTTTTTCATATTTTAGTGTTTTTTTTTTAATTGAAGTATAGTTGACTTACAAGATTAGTTTCAGATGTACGACATAATGATTCAGTATTTTTATACATTGGGGAATGGTCACCATGATAAATCTACTTATCATCTCTCACCATACTAAGTTCTTACTATATTATTGGCTTATTTTCTATGTTATTCATTACAGCCCCATGACTTACTTATTTTATAACTGGGTCTTTACAACTAATTTTATAAGTGGGCCTCTTAATCCTCTTCACCCGTTCTGCCAGTTCCGCCTCTCTTTTCCCCTCTGCTAACCCACTATTTTGTTCTCTGTATCTATGAGTCTGTTACTGTTGTTCATTTGTTTTTCAGATTCCACGTATCAATGATATCAAATGGTATTTGTTTTTCTCTCACTTATTATCATTTAGCATAATACCCTGTAGGTCCATCCATGTAGTTGCAAATGTCAAGATTTTAATTCTTTTTTATGTGTGTATATATAGTACCATATCTTCTTTACTCATTTATCTATTGATAGATGCAAGTTGCTTCCATTCCTTGGCTAAATAGTGCTGCAATTAACACTGGGGTGCATATATCTTTTTGAATTAGTGTTTTTGTTTTCTTTGGATAAATACCCAGAAGTTGAATTGCTGGATTGTATGATATTCTATTTTTTCATTTGGTGATGGATACTTGGTGAATATCTTCTTGAATTAGTGTTTCTGTTTTCTTTGGATAAATTCAGAAGTTGAATTGCTGGATTGTATGATATTCTATTTTTTCATTTGGTGATGGATCGCCATTCTGTTTTCCACAGTGGCTGTTATCAGTTGACATTCCCACTAATAGTAGAAGATGGTTCTCTTTTCTCTATATACTTTCAAACATCTTTTATTTCTTGCTTTTTGGATGATAGTCATTCTGGCAGATGTGAAATGAAATCTCATTAGGGGTTTTGATTTGCACTTCCCTAATGATTAGTGATGTTGAGCGTCTTTACATGGGCCTGTTGGTAGGGCAAGAATTCTAAGGGTCAATCTGGATGGCTCAAAGCTAGGCCCTTGACCTCTAAGTTATCTCTTTTGTGCACCAGTTCCTTGGGTAATGCCTATCAGTCAAGGATCCAGGATCCTGAGCAATGAAGCTAATCAAAGTGCTCTGGCCAGTGCAATAGCTTAGAAATGCTAAGCACCCCATGGGCATGAGCAGCATTCTTTCCAGAATAAGCTTGTCATGTAAGGTTGAGACTTTGAGGAAGGTGGGTCTCATGAGCACATATCATTTTCTGACAAGACCCCTAAATGTGTGTTGCTGAGGAGAGATGGAAATCAAGTGTGTGCTTCTTTTTTTTTTTTTCTACTGTGATTTCTTATTCTTCATGAATGTACATTTATTTGAAAGTGTCTCCTCTATGTTTGGCTAGTAAGAGAGTTACAAAGTGGAAATGCCTCTCTTGACCCCTTTGGCCCTCTTGGAGCTATAACCTTGTTGCCAGAAGGTCTTTCAAGGTAGACAGGATGGGACTCTCCTGATGGTCCAGTGGTCAAGGATCTGCCTTGCACCGCAGGGGACATGGGTTGGATCCCTGCTTGGGGAACAAAGATCCCACATGCTGTGGAGCAGCTAAGCCCATGCACCCCTACTACTGAGTCCGCATGCTCAGAGACCATGTGGCAGAGCTACAGAGCTCACAGCTCCTTCCTCTACAGAACCTGTGCACTCCAGCGCCTGTACGCCACAACTGGAGAGCCCACACTCCGCAGCTACTGTCTGTGCTTGCCACAGCTAGTCTGCACTCTGCAGTGAAAGATTCCACGTTCCGCACCTAAGACCCTCAGTCAGTTCAGTTCAGTCGCTCAGTCGTGTCCGACTCTTTGCGACCCCATGAATCGCAGCACGCCAGGCCTCCCTGTCCATCATCAACTCCTGGAGTTCACTCAGACTAAGATCCTAGGCAGCCAAATAAAAAGAAAAAAAGGAGACAGGATTCTGAGGCAGTTTTGTTGTTTGTTATTTTGTTTTGTTTGGGGTGTGTGTGTGTGTGTGTGTTGGCTCCTTTAGGCTGTTAGTCACACAACTAAAGCTTAGAATTGAGTTTCCCCCACAGCACATTGTAGACTAGTCTGTAGGAACTTTCACCGGGAGTCCCCTAGCAAAGGCTGTCCCTGGCCCCTGACTCCTCTTAGCTCAAGCTGATGTTGCAACTCAAGCTAGTTTCTGCTATGCACTTAGAAGAAGGGCATCAATTCAGCAGCTCTTGTTTCCAATGGGCTGTTTTTGGAGGGGCCTTTTGGAGTTGGAAGAAATGCTATTTTCTGTAGCCATTTATTTGGCTGTTGCAATAAGGAAAATTTCCACCAATGTGAAGAATCCATTGTAAAGATTTTACTAGATGGGAACGGCTGCACCAGAATGATGAAAACTGCAAAGTAACATGTATAATCACTAACATTTCTGGAGAATTTTGCAGGAGATTTGCACATTATTTAAATCCTTTCACCAACCTTGACTGATAGATATTATCACCATCATGCAGATGATATGTAGAGAGTCGAACAGATTGTTCAAAGTAGAAATTTCTGTAACTAGAAAAGCTAAACTAGAACCCATATTTCTCACAATCCAAAACCTGTGTTTTAGGATACCATGCAAATTACCTGCTTATAAGTTTGAACTTTTTATATTGATTACATGTTGAAATATTTTGGATGCATTGGGTTAAAGTATATTACTAAAATTGATTTTACCTGTTTCTGTTATTATTTTTTAGAAGGGCTACTAGAAACTTTGAAATGATGTAAGCCACTCCCACTATGTTTCTATTGGACAGTGTGAGACAACAGATGTTTCATATCCCCAGGAGATGCAACTGGGAAAGTTGATTGGATTCCAAGCTTGGAAGGCCTTGAAGAATAATTTATGAGTTACCCATAGTGTGCCAATATTGCCTACAGCTTACAGGAATATATTAATATAATGTCTTCACTCAAGATTCACGGCTTTTATATTGCCTGGTAAGTGTAACTTTTAACATTACCACATCCAGGGACTTCCCTGATGGTCCAGTTGTTAAGAAGCCACCTTCCAATGCAGAGGATGTGGGTTTGATTCCTGGATGGGAAACTAAGATCCCACATGCAGTGGGGCAACCAGGCCCATGCTACAACTAGAGAGTAGTCTGTGCACGTCAACAAAGATCTTGCATGCTACAACTGAGGCTCGACATAGGCAAATACAT
The DNA here is from genome assembly GCA_006410675.1 of Oreotragus oreotragus. Taxonomy (NCBI): domain Eukaryota; kingdom Metazoa; phylum Chordata; class Mammalia; order Artiodactyla; family Bovidae; genus Oreotragus; species Oreotragus oreotragus. The sequence goes on along the minus strand of SJYX01023005.1, from coordinate 313,646 downwards.
ATTTTTTTAAAGGTCAATATCCACAATTGTTTGAGCAGTCACCTTTCCCAATTCTTTGCTTATTGTGTTTTACAAGGTAGTTAAATAGTTGGAAAAAGCTACCAGGAATGAAGGTAAGGAAACAAGAGGGCACAATTCTGCAAGGGGATTGGCAGACAATTGCGTTGCTTCCATCTAAAAGTGATGAAAACCAAGGCGCTGAGCCATTAATCCAAGGTACACTCTCTAGCAGGCCTTTGGCAAGAAGCATAACACTTACCTAAGTGGGTCACAGCCTGATTGTTAATTTCCATTCATGGAATTTGCTTCATTTTCTGGTGTCTCAGTTAGCTCCAAGGTGATGCTTTAAATAGTTGTGAAGGCATCAAGGAGGTAGTCAGAGCTTCCAGAGTAGTCATCATTAACTTCTTTTTGTCAGTATTTCTCCACCTTCTGATGAGCCTTCAGCAGAAACTGGGCTCTTCTCCTGGAATCCAACCAGCAAGCTGTTATCAGAATCGTCCAGCCACTCCTGAGTTCCACTGCCAACGAACTGGGAAGAATTGTACAGGGGGAAATGCCAGCCTTGCTGAGTCAAGCAACTTTTACAACCCAAAGCTGACTGGTAATTGCGGTGGGATTCATGAGACCGTATTAGGTTTACTCAGCCTAAATCCAGGTCCATGCAGAGAAGAGCCGGCAATCAGGGTGTGCAGGCAGCAGGTATGGTACTAGCCCTCTGAATTCTGGGGTTCCTTTGGTGTAATTAGATTGTGAATGAAAATGAGAATAAGAGCTGAGGGCTGACAAAGCCTGTGCTACCTACATGCTTACGCTTTTGATTCAGATCCAGTCTGAATGAAGATGAGCGGTCCAGTTTAAATAGTCCCCAAAGTAACTCTCATTTGAAAGTTCAGTTGAATCAGGGCTTTGTAGACAAATGAGTTGAAGGTGAGCCATGACCCTTCAAGTTAATGGCTGCATGATTTTGGCCAAATCACTTTACCTTCTGAGCTTCAGTTTCCTCATCTGTAAAATGGGCATATACAAATTCCCTTCTGGGGTTGATGTCAGAGTTAATTGACATGTGCATGTGGCCTCCAGCACAAGTAATGTGACAAGTCATGCTAACTTTTCCCCTTCAATGTGCTTTATTATTAAAGCTTTAGTATAAATAAATACCTTTCTTGTGAAATCAAATTCCAACCTTTGGAACTGATCAAGCTTACTCTAGAATTTTTTAAACTACTTGACTTTGGAGATTGTCCAATTTTGATGATGATGGTGATAATGATAATGATGATGGATACTTATCTGTTCTTGTTTTTGTTTTTGGTCATACTGCTGAGCCTACAGAATCTTCGTTCCCCAACCAGGGATTGAACCTGGACCACAGCAGTGAAATTGTCCAGTCCTAACCACTGGACCACCAGAGAATTCCTTAATGAAAATGTATCATTTATTCAGCACCTAGCCTGTGTTATGGCAATGCCATGGATGGAGGAGCCTAGCGGGCTACAGGCCATTGGGTTGCAAAGAGTCGGACACGACTGAAGTGACTTAGCACACAGTCTGTGTTAAGTGCTTTTTATATGTTATCTCATATAATCATCATAACTCCATGAGGCAGGTATTATAATCAACATTTATAGATGAGGAATGAGGTTAAGAAAAAATAAGTGACTTATTCAAGATTATAAAATTAGGTACAGAAGATCTGGGATTTAAACCCAGGCCTGTCTCCAACACTATCATGCTTAACCACTATGTTACACTGTATCCGTTCTATTAGTTCACCTTATTTTTCCTCAAACCAAAAGATTTTCTGTGTCCATAAAAGGTATTAAAATGTGCTTGAAAAAGGAACCATTCCCAACTTTAAATATCTTTTATAGTCTGAACTTACTTGATATATTTAAACAAAAATTTTAATTGATAAGAAAATCAGGAAATCATTTTGATGCAAGAAAATTGAATTTCTTATTCTACATGGAAATTAAGAGAATAAATGTAATTCCATGGAGAAAATAAATTATCTTCAAATCAAAGTCTAAAAGAACTAATAGAGCTATACACAATTTATAAATAATTGCAGTACTTAAGGTTTATGAAAATGTTCAAAATTTTATAGACATAGAAGATTGTGTTCTTTTAAATTCCAAATGTTACTTTTTTATAAGAGTGCAAAAATGATATAATACTCACTTGCTATCATATTACAGGATGTGAGAATGTTAAATAAATATGAGAAAATTGAGAATATTTTAAAAATTGAGAAATTAAACAATTCTATTTCTGAGGCCAAAGAAATATTTCATATAACTAAAGGGATAAACCACTGAGCATTTTTCATAGTGGGGTTGGGGAAGAAATTCTATCTGTTGAGTTGACACCATTCAAGGCTGTTATTTACTATTGCCAAGAGAGTTTTATTTTTTATTAAAATTCTTTTTCTTCAGTTTTGCCCAAAAGAACAAATGTCATTCTAGTGCCAATATTGTCAAATGCATTTATTGCTTGGATTTACTTTTCTAAAATTTGCCCTCTCATTCTTAAATAAAGGTACATCTCTCTCTAGGATACTAAAAGCCCTAATTTTTTTTTTTTATTGAAGTATACTTGATTTACATTCTTGTCTTAGTTTCTGGAATATAGCAAAATGATCCAGCTATATATATATACATATTCTTTTTCATATGGTTTAATAAGTTAATAAATTATAGAATATTAATGGTAAATTACAGGGTACCCATTACTTTGCCAACAAAGGTCCGTCTAGTCAAGGCTATGGTTTTTCCAGTGGTCATGTATGGATGTGAGAGTTGGACTGTGAAGAAGGCTGAGCGCCGAAGAATCGATGCTTTTGAACTGTGGTGTTGGAGGAGACTCTTGAGAGTCCCTTGGACTGCAAGGAGATCCAACCAGTCCATTCTGAAGGAGATCAACCCTGGGATTTCTTTGGAAGGAATGATGCTAAAGCTGAAACTCCAGTACTTTGGCCACCTCATGCGAAGAGTTGACTCATTGGAAAAGACTCTGATGCTGGGAGGGATTGGGGGCAGGAGGAGAAGGGGACGACTGAGGATGAGATGGCTGGATGGCATCACGGACTCGATGGGCGTGAGTCTGAGTGAACTCCGGGAGATGGTGATGGACAGGGAGGCCTGGCGTGCTGCGATTCATGGGGTCGCAAAGAGTCGGACACGACTGAGCGACTGCACTGACAAACTAACTCTAGTTCCCTGTGCTGTACAGTAGGACCTTGTTGCTTATTTTACATATGACAGTCTGTACCTGCTAATCCCTAACCCTAATTTATCCTTACCCCCTTTTCCCTTTGTTAACCGTAAGCTTGTTTTCTGTGTCTGCAAGTCTATTTTTGTTTCATAAATAAGTAACTTTGGGCAAGTTTTAGATCCTACGTATAAGTGATATGGTATTTGTCTTTCTCGGACTTGTCTGCTTAGTGTGATAACTTCAGGTCTATACACGTTGCTGCAAATGGCATTATTTCATTCTCTTTTATACTAAAAGCCCTAATTTTACTAATGATGAGATTATTTAGACTAAGTATAGCGTGTTTGAACAACTGGCTTACCAATGTAATTCACATTAACTACCTCAGAGGAAAATTTGTAGATCTCATGTTGCTATAATATATAGCATCTTCTCTGTTACGTTTGATAGAGGCTGTTTTTTAAAGAAAAAGAGGAACCATTTACCATTTTGACTTTATTCATCTCATTATTCTACTGAAATGTCCCAATGACCTGTAAGTTGCTTACTTCATGACTTTACTTATATCTCAAAGAGCCGATGAGCATGCTTCCTTCTTGAAATGCTGTCTTCATTTGGCTTGAGACATCACTTGGTCCTAGTTCTCCTATTCTACTGGTCATTCAAGTCCTCTTTATCGTCTGACTCCTAAGTGTTGAGCCCTAAAAACCTTTTCATTTCTTTCTCTTTATTTATTCCCTCTGTAATGCCATCCCCAGGCTCTTAGCTTTGAAAGCATCTGTATATCAGTGATTCCCAAATTTGCATTTCTAGCCCTCTTTTCTAAAGAGGACTCATGATCAACCATCTACTCAAATCTACACTTAAATATTAGTCAGGATCTCAAACTTAACCAGTCCTGAATCAGACTCCCAATTCTCCACTGCCATGCCCCAACTCTCCAGTGACAATCCTCTTTGTACCATTTTCTACATCTCAAAAGATGTTAGCTCTGCTTTTCTAGTTGTCCAGCCAAAACTACATTTTCTGTCTTCCTTGGACACTCTACATTCATCAGTAAATCCTTTTGGTTTTACCTCCAATAAGTGCTTAGTTGCTCAGTGTCCGATTCTTTGTGACTCCATGGACTATAGCCTGCCAGGCTCCTCTGTCCATGGGGATTCTCCAGGCAAGAATACTGGAGTGGGTTGCCTTGCCCTCCTCCAGGGGATCTTCCCAACCCAGGGATGGAACCCAGGTCTCCCACATTGCAGGCAGATTCTTTACCAGCTGAGCTGCCAGGGAATCCTAAATGTATTTTTGTTCTTTGTTTTCAATCTACAGAATTCCTAAGGAAAAACAAAGCATCACACACACAAAAAAAACAGATATACTCACTGTCTATGTCCTCACGCACAACTGGCTGTATCATTTTAATTAGTTAAAACTGCTAAATTAAACATTTTAATGAAACTGATTTAGTAATTTTGCCTTCAATATACTATTTATCAAAAATCTGAGCACTTCTCACCATTTCCATTGCTCTATACCTGGTCTAGGCTTCCAATGCATTTTAATCCTTCACCTGAATTATTTCAGAAACTCCTAGTTGAACTCCCTTCTTCCTCCCCCACTACACTCTGTTCTCCACTTAGAGGTGAGAATATCTATTTAAATTGCAGATAAAATCAAGTTACTCTTTCGCTCAAAACTTTTAATGGCTCCTCATCTCATTCAGAGTAAAATCCAAAGACGATATGTCCTGCCTATATAACCTTTTGGGGCTATAACCTTTTTGCCTCTTAGTATGTTCATTGGGTTCGCAAGGCAAAAATACTGACATGGTTTGCCATTCCCTTCTCCAGTGGACCACGTTTTGTATCTCAAAGAGTTGGACATGACTTTACAACTCAACAATGATGACGACAACATAACCGTCCCCTCAGCTGCCTCTCTCATCTCAAACTTTTACTTCTTGCCCCCTGAGTTCTTGCCTCTTTGTACATACTCTGTTCCAGACATACCCCTAGAACAGATTTCCTAGAACAAATACCTTTCTCACTTTTCAAGGTTATTTGTTCATGTGTTATCACTTAGAAAATATCTTCCCTGAGTATTCTTCCCCTCCTTCTTGGGCTTCTGGTATCCTTTATTCTATCTTATTTATCTCTGTAGCACTTTTTACCACCTGACAGAATATATATTCACTTGTTTGTTTATTTTCTCCAGTCGAATATTAGCCTATATTCCAGATTCCAGGAATGGCATGCTAGATGATTCCAACCAAGCCTCCCAGTTGAAGACAATTTAAAAAACTGAAGCACACACACACACACACACACACACACTCATAAGCATCAGAGATCTAATGAGATATTAAGAGAGAACAAGAAACAATCAGAGCCCTTTTGGACAGGATGATTTACTAATGATGAAAAGAAAAGTGAAAGGCAGAGCTTCACTGAGACCTTAGGAAACGACCCACTCTGTGCTCCAGAGCCCACGGGCTGAAATTTGGCTCTGAGGCAACTTGCTGGAAGCATTTGAGACACAGAGCTAAGCTTTTGAGAACTCAGATACATGAAGATTTGGGGACTGTATCCATCTCCTTCAGAAACAGTGAGGCCTTAACATAATATCCCCTTTTCTGACTTGAAACACTCAAGGGCTACATCCCGGAGGCATGGGATCTGGATTTTCATCTAGCTGCACAAAACCCTCAAATCTTGGTCCTAGACTGCTCAACTACTTGGGTGTTTGGTAGGGGAAAAAAGGAAAATACTTTGTGGGAGAAAATAACATCATTCTAGGTCTCAAATGATCACCAAATGTTATTTTAATTTGTCCGGCAAACTATTAAAGGCTATAAAGCAAATGAAAATTCAAGACAAATGGCAACTAATATAGTTCTAAACCAACTAGCCACTCAGGATGTGAAAAGTTGCTCAGCATCGTCAGTCATCAGAGATGCAAATTAAAACCACAACAACATACCAATACCCATCAAATAAGACATAAAGAAGTCACTGATAACACTGAATGCTGGTGAGGATACAGAGCAACTGGAACTCCCATGTATCACTGGCAGGAGCATGAAATGGCACAACCACTCTGGAAAGCAATTTGGCAGCTATTTAAAAATTCAATGTACATGTCTCTTATGACCCAGCCATCCCACTTGTAGGTATTTACCCAAGAGAAAATAAGATATGTAAATGCTTATCCAGTGGTAAATGGATAAGTAAACAACCGTAAACATAAAATGGACCATACACCAATAAAGATTAATTAAAAACAAACAGGGCTTCCAGGGTGACTCCAGCTGATTCCAGGTTAAGAAGCCACATGCCGGCGCAGGAGACACAGGTTCAATCCCTGATTCAGGAAGATCTCATATGCAGCAGAGGAGCTAAGCCCATGCGCCACTTCTACTGAGCCTGTGCTCTGAGCCCGGGAGCCACAGCTGTTGAAGGCCTTGCGCCCTAAAGCCCGTGTTCTGAAACAGGAGAGGCAACCGCATGAGAAGCCCCAGCACCGCAACTAGAGAAAAGCCCCGCTCGCTGCACCTAGAGCTTTTCTCTAAGTAATAAATAAAATTAAAAAAAAAAAAAAAACTATACAATGGAATGCAACTCAGTAATATTTACTGAATATATTATTTAATATTTTTAAGTTATTAAATAAGCATACTATTTAACCTGCAATAATACTACATATTATTTTTAAAAGAGAGTTCCTTGGTAGAAAGCCACGTTGACCCTTTCGACACTGGTCTGATGTTTCGGTTGCCTCTGTGGGCGGGTGACAGAATATATGGAAGCTCTGGAGAGCAGGAAGATGGTGAACCTTTACTTCAGGGAGGGCAGCAGCCCTTTCGCTTCCCATTTCTCCTTCCACGTGACTCTCTTCCTTCTCATCTGATGTGGTGCTCCTTCAGCCCTTCCCACTGTCACCTGTGGCTGGGCTCATGGTCCCCTCTGGTACCAGACAGCCAAGGATGTTTTCACAGCAAGAGCATTTGCTGTGGGGTCAGCTGCCTCAACAATGTGGCCAATATTTCACGTCCCCTGGAGCAGGAAGGAGAAAGAAGCTTGTAACTTGAGGGCGAGACCTTGGTTTGTGCATTTGTAGTGACCCATCATGGCTTGAACTGTGGTGTTGGAGAAGACTCTTGAGAGTCCCTTGGACTGCAAGGAGGTCCAACCAGTCCATTCTGAAGGAGATCAGCCCTGGGATTTCTTTGGTGATGCTGAAGCTGAAACTCCAGTACTTTGGCCACCTGATGTGAAAAGTTGACTCATTGGAAAAGACTCTGATGCTGGGAGGGATTGGGGGCAGGAGGAGAAGGGGACGACCGAGGATGAGATGGTTAGATGGCATCACAGACTCGATGGACGTGAGTTTGAGTGAACTCCGGGAGTTGATGATGAACAGGGAGGCCTGGCGTGCTGCAGTTCATGGGGTCACAAAGAGTCGGACACGACTGAGCGACTGAACTAAACTGGTGGCTCAGTGGTAAAGAATCCGCCTGCCACTGCCGGATACACAGGTTCGATCCCTGGTCCAGGAAGATCCCACATGCCTCGGAGCAACTGAGCCCAATGTGCCACAGCTAGTAAGCCTGTGCTCTAAACCCCGAGAACCACAACTAAAGAGCCCACATACCACAAACACCGAAGCCCATGTACCCTAGCGCCCGTGCTCTGCAACAAGAGAAGCACTGAAGTAAAACGCCCAGGCACCGCAGTCAGACAGTAACCCCTTGCCGCTGCAGCTATGGAAAAGCCTACACAGCAACGAAGACCCAGCACAGCCCAAAATAAATAAAGTGTTTTTAAAGTGGCTAATTTAAGAAAGAATGGGCCCTGCTACACTCCAGGGATGGAGGTCATAGCTGTCAGCCTGCTGGTAAACGGGCACTCCCGGGGGAGGTGGACAAAGAGAGGAGGAGGGAGCTGGAGGGGGAAGCAGGGCAAGGAGGGTTCAGCTCAGTCGTGTCCGACTCTTTGTGACCCCGTGAACCACAGCACGCCAGGGCTCCCTGTCCATCACCAACCCCCGGAGTTTACCCAAACTCATGGGCATTGAGTCAGTGGTGCCATCCAACCATCTCATCCTCTGTTGTCCCCTTCTCCTCCTGTCCTCGATCTTTCCCAGCATCGGGGTCTTTTCAAATGAATCTGCTCTTCACCTCAGGTGGCCAAAGTATTGGGGTGTCAAACCCCTGGATGAAGGGGCCGCCTGTTGCTGGAGAAGGTCCGGTTCCCACCAGAGAGGTCTTCCCAAGCACCCAGGCGATGCACAGCAGTAAGGACAAGTTCAAGGACAGCCCCCCAGCCCCAGCCTTCCAGCTGGCCCCAAGCACCCGGTGTGGGGCCTTCACGACTGGAAACCCCTGCCGAAGTTCCGTCTCCTTGCCCTCGCCCTCGCCCCAGGGCCGGACAGAGTGGTCTTTCTGGGCCCGGCTCCCGTGGGGGCCTCCCTCCCTGGGGCAAGTCTGCCTTGAATCAGGGCAGCCGTGACTCAGCCGTGGACACAGCACTCAGCTAAGCTTTGGCTCCGGCACTGGGCAGGCCTCCAGCTGTCGGCGGCCAGCAAAGCTGCCACTGTCTGGCCCAGGAATCCCGGGCAAGTGTGGGAGGCGGGCAGCGGGCAGGAAAAGCCGAGATGCTTGGAAACTTCCCTGGAGGTTATCCAGGGCCAGTACCTGATTGCGTGTCAGAATCCCCGGGGCTCTGAAACGTACAGTGTCCTGAGTTCAAGGCAGACCCCGGGGCTTCTGGGGGCGGGGCCTAGCAAGCTGGACTGGCAGGTGTGGGTGGCAGCCGGGCTGCCTGCCCTCCTCACTCACAGGTGGGCAGAGCAAGGCTGGGAAGCCGGGTGACGGGTTCGGTGTCACACAGCAGTGTCACACAGACCAGGGACCCAGGGTCTGCCCTCCACCTCCCCCAACTCCGCCTTTTGTTGCCTCCCATGGACTGGAGCCCGCCAGGCTCCTCTGTCCGTGACATTCTCCAGGCAAGAATGCGGGAGTGGGCTGCCATGTCCTTCTCCTTTCCCCACCCAGGGATTGAACCCGCGTCTCCTGCATTGGCAAGTGGATTCTTTACCGCTGAGCCACCAGGGAAGCCCGATCTGCTCTTTGGGGCTTCATAAAAGCTTCATAAAAGCCCCAAAGGTTGTCCTGTCCACTACCCGTGTGGCCTTCAAGCGCATCGGGAGAGTGGCTTCCTCCCCGTTGGTGTGATCTCCTGGATAAAGCAGCGCCCCCCTGCTCTGGGAGACCCCCCTTTTGTCCCCTCCCCTGAGGAGCTCCCAGACCATCTCTAGATGAAATTGGGTACTTTGGACCCAAAGGCAGGACCTGTTGTCCGTGGCTTTGTGTCACTTGTTTGGTGTCTGTCCTTTTCCTCAGTGGCCAAGAGGGGTGTCTGGGCTCCTGGTCTTCCTGATGCCTGTGTCCTGGGGAGACCGCTCTGCCTGGGACTAAGGGGATTCTGTGCTTAGGACAGAAACCAGGACAGTCCCAGGCAAACCAGGGCGAGCTGGTCAATCTGGCTGAGCATCAGCTGTCAATTCCATCAGCTGATCTTCCTGCTTCCTGCCTCCTGGCAGGTGTGAGCAGCAGAGTCCTCAATGGCGCACGTCGAGGGGAAAGGACCAGGTTTGGGGTCAGAGAGAGAGAGACAGACCTCATCCTCGCTACCCACTGAGTGGAGCCTTAGGCGAGTCTCTGTGATGGAAGGATGATGTAGCAAGGAAGGATGCTCACGTGTGCAGGTGAGCCACCCTGGACGTTCTGACAAGCGTTGAGGTCGTGCTGATGCTGCCAGTCCTGGGACCACACTGGCAGGAGCACCTGTACAGGACGCCTGTCGGATCCTCACTTTCAGTTTCTGGACTGTTCCTCCTCCGTGATCCAAATACGTTCAGAGTTGCAATCCCCCAGATTGCCTGTTGGGAGCCAGGCAAGCCCGTCGTTGCCGGACAGTAGCTTTTGAACATCCTGGCTCCCAGCCAAAGTGGCTGACCATCACATTTGTTATTACCGCATGCAGTTTGCTGGATCTTAGTTCCCCAGTCAGGGATCGAACTCATACAGTGGGAGCTCAGAGTCCTAACCTCTGGACCCTGGAGCTAGGGAAGTCCCTAACTCCCCTAATATTCGTTGAGTGTCCTTGAAAACTCGAGCAGGCGTTCGAGGCAGTGAAAATACAGTAAAGCAGACACCCTCCGGTCTCCCGGAGACGAGTTCCAGTTGGGGAAATCTGGCAGGAAGCACGTGCACAGGTCGCTTCAGACTCTATGAAGGAAATGAATGAAGAGATGGGGGTGGGCTGCTACGTGGCTGCCGGGTCAGGGAGCTGATGGAGCGAAGGGGGCACCGGGAGAACATAGGGACCTGCCAGAACCTTCTCTTCCAGAGGAGCCGAGTCCAAGGCCCCCGAGGGGCGCACACGGTGTGTCTGGGCAACGGAAAGAGGACGGCGCTGGAGCCCAGTACAGTGGGGCTGGAGCGGCGAGGAAAGGGGCAGACGGGCCTGGGGCCCACGGGCCTACCGCTCAGGGAGGTGACCTTCTGCCAGTGATGGGAACCCCCTGGAAGCTTCTTAGCAGGAAAGCCACGTGAGATGATGTGGCTGCTGTTTGCAGGGGGCCTGTGGAGGCAGGAGGAGGTCAGGGAGACCCGTGAGAGGCCATTGCCATGGAGCGGGTGAGCGAGGAGGGCGGCCTGGACGGGGAGGCAGCGAGAAGCGGGCAGACCTGGGTGCGTTCCGGAGCTGAGCTTGCGGGACTCCCCGCCCCCCTACCCTGCATCGTTTCAGGGGTGAGAGAGGCGGGACTCGGGGATGAGGTCCCTCGGTGTCCAGCTGCATCTGAGCCGATGGCGGGAGAGGAGAGGATCTGAGTGGGAAATGTAGGCTGTGTTGTGTTTGGATTGTTTGTTGGGCACTGAACAGTTGACGCGGAGGAGGCAGCATCTCGGGAGAGGAGGGAGAGAGTTGGAGAAGCACCAGTGAATAGATGATGTGTGAGCCGAAAGAAAGGGAAAGTTGCTCAGTCATGGCCCACTCTTTGCGACCCCGTGGACTACACAGTCCATGGAATTCTCTAGGCCAGAATACTGGAGTGGGTAGCCTATCCCTTCTCCAGGGGATTGAACCTAAGTCCCCTGCATTGCAGGCGGATTCTTTACCAGTTGCCTGGAGAAGGAAGTGGCAACCCACTCCAGTATTCTTGCCTGGAAAATACCATGGATGAAGGAGCCTGGCAGGCTACTGTCCATGGGGTCGCAAAGAGTCGGACACGACTGAACGACTTTTCTGTAATTACAGCTCTTTTATCAGTTGGGCCACAAGGGAATGGGCTTCCCTGACAGTTCAGCTGGTAAAGAATCCGCCTGCAATGCGGGAGACCCGGGTTCAATCCCTGAGTTGGGAAGATCTGCTGGAGAAGGGATAGGCTACCCACCCCAGTATTCTTGGGCTTCCCTGGTGACTTAGTTCGTAAAGAATCCGCCTGCAGTGTGGGAGACCTGGGTTCAGTCCCTGGGTTGGGAAGGTCCCCTGGAGAAGGGAAAGGCTACCCACTCCAGTATTCTGGCCTGGAGAATTCCATGGACTTTGTAGTCCATGGGGTTGCAAAGAATCAGACTGAGCGACTTTCCCTTTCAAGCTGAGAGATTGCCTCCCNGAGACCTGGGTTCAGTCCCTGGGTTGGGAAGGTCCCCTGGAGAAGGGAAAGGCTACCCACTCCAGTATTCTGGCCTGGAGAATTCCATGGACTTTGTAGTCCATGGGGTTGCAAAGAATCAGACTGAGCGACTTTCCCTTTCAAGCTGAGAGATTGCCTCCCGGCCAGGGAGGGAGTGGGACAGGGGCGGGGAGAGGGCCTCGGACCCTCAGCCAGCAGCACCAGGAGGGTGGGGAAGCCAGTGTGCGGCCCTGGTACCCTGGGAGAAATGTTTGCGGTGGGCTGATCACGGCCCCACTGCTGCCTCTCGGCCCCCGCAGACCTTGTCCCCCAAGGAACCTGGGCCTGCGTGGAAGTCCCTTGTCATTCAGGGCTTCCTTGCTACTTGCCCCCAGGTTGGGAGCCGGTCACCTGTGATGTCACTTCTGATGGCCTCTCTGGGTGACACAGAGCAGCCCTTCGCTGCTCCAGCCTCACCGTGTCCCCATCCTTGCTGGCGTGTGACCTGTGTCGAGGCTCAGGCGTTGGCCTCCCATCCGTTTCCCCCAGGGAACGTCTCCTGTACTTTCTGAGTCACTTGCCTCCTGCTCAGCTAGCATGCTCCATGCTCTCTGTTCTGTGCAGTCTGTTGATCTTATTGGGTGGCTTTCTTCTCCCTCATTTTCAGATTAGAAGTAGCCCCACCTGACACATTTCTCACCTTATACCTTACATTGGGATTCCCTGGTGTCTCAGACGGTAAAGAGTCTTGCCTGCAATGCGGGAGACCTGGGTTCGATCCCTGGGTCGGGAAGATCCTGTGGAGAAGGGAATGTCAACCCACTCCAGTATTCTTGCCTGGAGAATCCTGTGGACAGAAGAGCCCGGCAGGCTACAATCCATGGGGTCGCAAAGAGTGGGACACGACTGAGCGACTTCACTTTCATTTTTTCCACCTTGCATGTGAGAAAATAGGGGGATTTCAGTGGTTGACCCTGTGTGGTTCTGGCAGCCCCAGGGCTAGGTCTCACCACATATGCATGGCTCCAGGCTCATAGCTCCCAGCCTGTTCCAGCACTCTGGGCACCCCACTTCCACCGGCAACAGCTCAAGCCACAGGAACCTGCCTCTCTCAGGAGCTCAGGAGGATCTTCTCTGTCCTGGGAGCCTGATGGACAAGGAATCAGGGGACGACCTGTCTCTTATACAATTAGGACCTTTGCCGGAAGGAGCCGGCAGCCGTCTGGGGCGACCCGGAGGCCAGGCCTGGAGTACTGTCTGGTGCCTCCTGCTTTGCCCTGATTTGATTTGCGCCCCAGCAGCTGGGAGGCTGGCAGCCTGAGGCCTTTCTGGAAGTGGCTGAGGGACTGGGGAAGGCAGGGGGGTGGCTGAGGGGAGGGGGCAAGGCTCCATGCACCCCAGTCAGGCCAGCCTCTCAGCTGTCCTCGCAACACCCCCACGATTAGGCTTCGTGTCGCAGAAAGCCCCTGGCTGCTGTTTGGCCTATTAGCATGTCCTATCCAGGGCCTGGCATAACCCTCAGGATCCCTTAATGCTGCCAGTTTCAAGCTTTTATTAAAAAAATAAGGCGAGAACTTATGCAGTGGTTAAGATGCCTCGCATCTACTGCAGGGGGTGTGAGTGCAATTCATGCTTGGGGACTAAGATCCTACATGCCATGCGGCCAAAAAAAAAAAGATGGTTGATAGTGTATTTCAGATGTTCCATAGCTTTCCCGTCTGCTTGTTACCAAAGTTACTGAGAATGGGCTATTAAAACATTTGACTGTGGATTATTTTTTCCCCCTTAGGTAAGACAACCTAGGAGAATAAATACATTTTATAAACATTTAGATGTGAACCCATGCTCACTTAGGGCAACTGCTGACCTGGCCAGTTATTAAAATTAATATTTATCTACAACTAAGTAGCCACCTTGGGCCAGAACAGCGTCCAGAGCCAAGCTCTTGTTGTTCCATCACTAAGTCATGTCCGACTCTTTGTGACCCCCATGGACTGCAGCGTGCCAGGCCTCCCCGTCCTTCACTTTCTCCCAGAGTTTTCTCAAACTCAAGTCCAATGAGTTGATGACATCCAACCATCTCATCCTCTGTCACCTCTTTCTCTTCCTGCCTTCAGTCTTTCCCAGCATCAGGATCTTTTCCAGTGAGTCGGCTCTTCCCATCAGGTGGCCAAAGTATTGGAGCTTCAGCTTTAGCATCAGTCCTTCCAATAAATATTCATGGTTGCTTTCCTTTAGGATTGACTGGTTTGATCTCCTTGTACTCCAAGGGACTCTCAAGAGTCTTCTCCAGCACCACAATTCGAAAGCATCCATTCTTCAGCGCTCAGCCTTCTTTATGGTCCAGCTCTCACGTCCGTACATGACTACTAGAAAAACCATAGCTTTGACTGTACGGACCTTTGTTGGCAAAGTGATGTCTCTGCTTTTTAATATGGTGTCTAGGTTTGTCATAGCTTTTCTTCCAAGGAGCAAGCGTCTTAATTTCGTGAGAAAAGCTCTAGTGCATCACTGATTCCTTTGAATGTTTCCATCACTGAAGTTGGACACGTCTCACCATGTCATGTGTGACGCTCTGACATCTGCTGTTCTGTGTCATCGATTTCACGATCCACTAAAAGGCCACAGTCTGTGGTTTGGACCACACTGAGCTGGGTCCTTGGGGTGCACCAGGAATTGGCCGACCAGTCCCTGCCCTCATAGAGTTTATGGCCTGGTTGGGGGGCAGCTCTGGTGGCAGGAGACACTCTGGACTTAGCACCAAGGCAGCAGGCCGAGCTGTCACCTGCCAGGGCTCTCCAACCCCCGGCCCCAGTTTTGTGCACAGACTCCTTCCCCGCCAGGAGGCCAAGAGGGCAGGACTCACAGACTCCCTCTGACGCTTGCAGCTCTGCTCCCTGCTCCCTCACCAGAACTGGCCACCTGGGGCCTCTGTACAGAACTCTGGAAGGTCTGAGCCTGGGCAGGGGATCGAGGGTCCCTGTCTCTGCTCTCTGCTCTCTCCTTTGCTTGGACTGACAAGGGGGCAGGTGGCCCTAGGAAGATGCTGGCACTGGGGCATTCTGGGGGAGGGATGCCCGGACCTGATTCCTGCGGTCAGGAAAGGGAGGGGCAGGATGGATCGGGGGGGGGGGGAGGGGGCAAGGGAGGCTGACCTTTGTTATCTAGTGGGGCCCCTGCTTGGCCGTGTGATTTAGGGCCAGCAGGCCTGTCCCTGCCAGGCGCAGCCCCGATACGGGGCCCTGATCTGAGGGCGCCCCAGCCCTGTCCTCTGGGAGTCTCATGACAAGGGGCAAAGTCCTGTCTTGGGGAAGCCTCGTCTGGGATGAAGGGGCCTCTGTCCTGCTGTGTCTCTCTGCACCCTGAGACAGTGCTGACAGCCAGGAAGTAGACTGAAGCTCCACAGCCTTGGGGCAACAGCAGCCTTGCCCTGGGAACTGTGATGTGGTCGCTTAGGGACAGAGGGGAAGCCAGTGATGCCTGGTTCATCCTGGGAAGGGAGGAGTAGGAGAGGGGGCAATCCAGGGAGCCTTCCAAGCAGAGGTGACAATTGAAAGCTAAGGGGGCAGGGATTTCCCTGACGGTCCAGTGGTTAAAACTCCACCTTCCAATTCAGGGGGCAGGGGTTCAATCCCTGGTCAGAGATCTAAGACACGTGCGCCCACCCCTGCCCCCCCTCCACAGCTGCCATGCAAAACAACTAAGGAGGCAGTCAATGGATGCCACAGGGGCCAGGGAGGGCATTTGGACAATAGAACCAGTGACAGCTGAAGACCCGTAAAGGGTGGTCATATGTCTGGAGGATGGTGACATTTAGAGGACTCAGAGCAGGGGGGTATAAGGAGGACCTGAGGCAAGGGACAAGTCTGGAACCTGGAATACCAAGCTGAGGAGTCGAGAGCTAGCGTGGGCAGTAGGGAGCTATGGAGGGTGTGTGAGCAACGGCGGGCCATGCCAGAGCAGTGTGTGCGGGGAGAGCTGGCATTTAGGGTCTGCCAGGCAGACTGCTCGTGACACTGGGCTTGGCTCCGGGGTGCAGACTTGGGGAGACGGGCCCTCAGCTACTCCGCCGCCTGTTTCCCACACCTGTACGCACCGTGCAGGCTGCAGCGGCTCCAGGCCTGTTAGAACTCAGAGTCCTTCATGCATGGAAGACCCTTGCGAGAGGAGAGGACCAGTCCTTGACTCGTCCCACCTGGGAGGTGGAGGTGGTCTCGGGGGCTTGGCGGGTTACAGAGGGGACAGACGCTACATGTGCCCCGCCCCGCCCACCTCCGCCTGCTCCCTGCCTCCCTCCCTCCCTACAGGCAACCATGGCCTTGCTGGGAAAGCGCTGTGACATCCCCGCCAACGGATGTGGGCCTGACCGCTGGACCTCCGCCTTCGCCCGCAAAGACGAGATCATCACCAGCCTCGTGTCTGCCTTAGATTCCATGGTGAGTGCCCCGGGGGGCAGTGGGACAGCCGGCCTACGTAACTCTGGTGCTTGCAGGAGCCCCGCCGATCTAGGCCTCAGTGTCCCCCACCTGCCCCAAGGCCTCTGGCCTTCCAAGCAGGCAGGAGACTTAAGTGAGATCAAGCCTGTGAAGCCTCAGCCCGCGTCCCCTCACCCCTTGTCTTCATTTCGTCACCTCTCGCACTTCAAGTCCCATCCCTGGGATGGTCACAAGTCTCCCTCCCTGGGGCTTCCATGGTGGTCCAGTGGATAGGACTGCATGCTCCCAATGCAGGGGGCCCGGGTTCGATCCCTGGTCGGGGAACTAAAGATCCCACATGCTGCAGCCAAGATCACAGACCCCTTGTGCCGTAGCTAAGACCCGGAGCAGCCAAATAAATGTTTATGAGTAACCAGACAAACTATTTCAGTGACTCCGTTACACTAAGCATTGTTTCTGGAGCTTGGGGGCCCACATGTGGCTAGTGGTCATGTTATCAGACAGTGTAGAAATAGAATGTCTCCATCACTGCAGAAATTCTAGGGGACCATCTCCGATGGCTCAGGGTCAAAGAATCCGCCTGCAGTGCCGGAGACCTGGGTTTGAAAGATCCCCTGGAGAAGGGAATGGCAACTCGCTCCAGTATTCTTGCCTGGAGAATCCCATGGACAGAGGAGCCTGGTGGGCTACAGTCCATGGGGTCGCAGAGCCGGACATGGCGGAGTACGGCTGGCAGTGCTGCCGTGGAGGGTGTTTCAGAGGCTCCNAACTCGCTCCAGTATTCTTGCCTGGAGAATCCCATGGACAGAGGAGCCTGGTGGGCTACAGTCCATGGGGTCGCAGAGCCGGACATGGCGGAGTACGGCTGGCAGTGCTGCCGTGGAGGGTGTTTCAGAGGCTCCCTGGAGGAACTGATGGCCCTCTGTCCTCGTGCCGTGACCAGGACAGAGTCCCCCACCGCCCTGCAACGAGGCCTTTACAGGTGTCCTGAGGGACCCTCGTGGGTGGCAGTGGCACTTGACTGACAATGCCTTAACTCTGCTGGCACCCTCCAGGCCTTGGGCCGGGTCCTCAGGCAGTCTGCAGTGGAGGGGGGCAGGGGGCAAAGTGCTGTCTGCTCATCACCTCCCCACATCCAGTCTGCGACCCTTTTCCAGAAGCTTCCCCATGCAGTCTGCGATCCTTTTCCAGAAGCTTCCTTGTGACCCCCATTCTCTGTGCCTCTGGGTGAATCCACTCCTCGCGGTGACCTCAGCTTCTTTGATTGTGAGGTGACCACATAGCAGAGGCTCGCCTCCAGCCCTGGTGGCCTCCCCTTGGAGACAGCTGAATCTGTTTGTTTGTTTGTTTTACCATGTTGCCTCAGGGAAAAGGATTTGGTTTTAATCTTAGAGAGAGGAAATGAACACCATCCCTGCCCCAGGGGACAGTCTTGCTGGCCCTGAAATGTCTTCAGCTTCCTCACCAGGGCGACTCCCGGCTGAGCTGCCACTCAAGGCATGGTCACAGCCCAGAGAGGGTGTCAGTTCAGTTCAGTCGCTCAGTCGTGTCTGACTCTTTGCGACCCCATGAATCGCAGCACGCCAGGCCTCCCTGTCCATCACCAACTCCCGGAGTTCACTCAGACTCACGTCCATCGAGTCAGTGATACCATCCAGTCATCTCATCCTCGGTCGTCCCCTTCTCCTCCTGCCCCCAATCCCTCCCAGCATCAGAGTCTTTTCCAATGAGTCAACTCTTCGCATGAGGTGGCCAAAGTACTGGAGTTTCAGCTTTAGCATCATTCCTTCCAAAGAAANGGAAACAATGGGAACAGTGACAGACTTTATTTTTGGGGGCTCCAAAATCACTGCAGATGGTGACTGCAGCCATGAAATTAAAAGACGCTCGCTCCTTGGAAGAAAAGCTATGACCAAGCTAGATAGCATATTAAAAAACAGAGACATTACTTTGCCAACAAAGGTCCATCTAGTCAAAGCTATGGTTTTTCTAGTAGTCATGTATGGATGTGAGAGTTGGACTGTAAAGAAAGCTGAGTGCCAAAGAATTGATGCTTTTGAACTGTGGTGTTGGAGAAGACTCTTGAGAGTGCCTTGGACTGCAAGGAGATCCAACCAGTCCATCCTAAAGGAAATCAGTTCTGAATATTCAGTGGAAGGACTGATGCTGAAGCTGAAACTCCAATACTTTGGCCACTTGATGAGAAGAACTGATTCATTTGAAAAGACCCCGATGCTGGGAAAGATTGAAGTCAGGAAGAGAAGGGGATGACAGAGGATGAGATGGTTGGATGGCATCACCGACTCAATGGGCATGAGTTTGAGCAAGCTTTGGGAGTTTATGCTGGACAGGGAAGCCTGGCATGCTGCAGTCCATGGGGTCGCAAAGAGTCGGACATGACTGTATGACTGAACTGAACTGAACTGAACACTTTGTGGGAGCTTAGAACCTGTGCATATCTGCCAGCTGTTGTATTTAATGCTAGAAACATTAGTACTTTTAAAAATAATATTGCTCTACTTAAAGCTTATTGTGTGTGTGTATTAGAGACTGTTAATTATACCCCAACATCCATTCTTCCCTTTTTTCATAGAAATATAATTATTGGATGGACAGAACCAAAAAGTACATTTCCCTTTCTCCTTTGCAGTTCTGGATGTAAAAACATAACTAAGTCCAGGTGAATGGGATGTGAGCCAAAATATTGTGTATTCTGAGACCAAAGAAGTGAGCCTTTCACCCTTTTCCACATCTTTACTGGAAAGTAGGAATGATGGCAAAGGCTGGAGGTGCCCTCTTGGACACCACGTGCTAAAGCAGGCAGAGCATCAGAACAGAAGCCAGGTCTCTGACCATTCCAGGGCCACCACAGCAGTCCCAGATTACTCAAACTTTAACAAGAGAGCTAAATGCTGTATTTAATCCAGGGTTATTTTTAGGCTCTCTGTTATAACAGCTAAAATGTGAAGTCACTAACATGAGCATCTTCGCTGATGAAGATGATCACACAAAGAAAGGCAAGGAAAAAGAGCAGTGGACTCAAAGTGAGACTAGGGACAACCCTGGTGGTCCAGTGGTTATGAATCCACCTTCCAACGCAGGGGACGCGGGTTCCACCCCTGGCCAGAGAACTAAGATGCCATGTGTTGCAAGGCAACTAAGTTCTCCTGCCACAGCTACTCAGCCTGCACACCTGAGAAAGAGAGCCCGTGTGCTACAACTAAGACCTGACACAGCCGGATAAACAGACTGATTAATTTTAAAAAATAATGTCGCTAGAGATTTAGCCTTGACTTTACTTCTAGTCAACTTTGTGACCCCAGGAAGGTCTCTGTATTTGTGTGTGTGTCCTCGTCCATAAAACCAGGTGATTTTTATACAGTTAGAAATAAATTATTAAAACTTGCAAGTGGAAAGTGTCCAGTTTTAAGAGTACTTCACTCTATTCAGTTCCATTGGTAAAGCAACTCAATAATACTTTAAGATGTATAAAATTGAATCTTTGGTGCTAGCTTTCTCTAATAAAATAAGATGCTAATCATCTTTAGTGGCTATGTCGTTTGCACAGGGCTAAGAATTCCGTATATAACTCTGTGAACCTGCGTGCTTAGTGTGTCCAACTCTTTGTGATCCCAAAGATTACAGCCTGCCAGGCTCCTCTGTCCATGGGATTTTCCAGGCAAGAGTACTGGAGTGGGTTGTGGTTTCCTTCTCCAGGGTGTCTTCCCAACCTAGAGATTGAACCCATGTCTCCTGCTTTGACAGGCGGATTCTTTATCTCTGAATTCCCTGTAGATTAGTTTTTTTTAATTTAATTTTTTTTTTTTTAGAGCTTCCATTTTACTTTACAGTACTCTATTGGTTTTGGCATACATTGACATGAATCTGCCACGGGTGTACACGAACTTTTTAAAAACCTTTCCAGGGGATGCCATTATTATTCCCATTTCACATATAAAGAGCCCCATGAGGGTAAGTACCTAGCTCTGTCATGCAGGTAGTGAAGTGTTGGAGACAGGAGTTAGGCTCCTGGGATCAGAGTGCCGGAGCTCAGCCACTGCCACCCTGCCCCGTCACTATACCTAACTAGTACTTGTGAAGCATTTCAGGAAATCAGTGGTATTCACTGAAGAGCTTGGCCTTTGTGACTGGGAGGCATTGTGACTGGGAGGCATTCGAATACTTTAAAATGAATAAACCACTCTTAAAAATGTGCTCACTGGGTTAAGGTGACATGTGGAAGAGTCGTTGTGAAAGGAACACGGAAAGAACTTGAGCTAATGGTGAAGCACATCTCCCCAATGCTAAAAGAGGATATTTAAAAGAGGATAAGCAGCTCTCAAGAATCGATGATCTGCAGCACTGGGCGGCATGATTGTTGGGCTCCAAGGACGCAGCCTCCTGGATCTGNGTCGTTGTGAAAGGAACACGGAAAGAACTTGAGCTAATGGTGAAGCACATCTCCCCAATGCTAAAAGAGGATATTTAAAAGAGGATAAGCAGCTCTCAAGAATCGATGATCTGCAGCACTGGGCGGCATGATTGTTGGGCTCCAAGGACGCAGCCTCCTGGATCTGGCTGGCAGCTGTGATTCAAGGAGAGCCTGGCTCCAAGATGGGCTGTTTCCCGCCTGATGCACTTCGCAGAGGCACATCAGAGAAGCTAAGCCTGATGGACTCTGAACACTGGTGGTGTTTTTTTCTTTTTTTCTGGCAACAAAATTAAAACTGCACCTAGGGACTTATCCACCCTTTTGCTGATCTCGATGTGAACCATGCAGTGAAGTCCCCGTACACAGCACTGACTATCACCCAGGGAGTTGCTTAAAATGCGGCTGAGCACAATGGAAGCATCAAGTCTTGTTGGAGTCAGCACGCAGAATTAATCTCTGAAAGTAACTAAAGAATTCGTTACACTCTGTAAGATAAATAATGCAGAGTATGGTAAAGTCAGAGATGTTCAACGCAGCTGCTTTTAGGAGGAGACCTCTTGGGGAAGGATATTCTTGGGTAACATTTTTAATGCCACTGTGGTACCTTCTGTGATTGTAAAAATGCTTGGGGTTTCTTTTTTGTTACATGTATTTAATATGTGAGGTTTTTAACTTGCCCCTATTCACCTTCCATTCTTTTTAACATTGGGAAAGGAAAAGCAAAGTATCTTGGCTGTTTTTTTTTTTAAGCTCTTAGAAGTATATTTTTTTAGTGAAAGTTGCTGTCGTGTCCGACTCTTTGAGACCCCATGGACTGTAGCCTGTCAGGCTCCTCCGCTATCTGTGGAATTCTCCAGGCAAGAATGCTGGAGTGGGTTGCTATTCCCTTCTCCAGAGGATCTTCTCAACCCAGGGAAAGAACCNAGAGGAAAGAGACTTGCAAGGCTAAGGAAACCCATCAGAACCAAAATAATACTATTATAGAGCCAACAAATAAATTAGAAACCAAAGAGCAGTCTAGACACGACTGAAGAGCTACTGGCATTGAAGAACGCCTTAAAACCATCACTGTGAACACAGAAGACTACCAAGAAGCTAAAACAATGAGGGACAAAATAAGGTGTTCAGTTCTAGATGGCACAAAATAAAGATAATTATTGTCCCTGAAATAGCATCCTCAACAATAGGAGATAAAAATTATTCCGAAATACAATGAAGGGAAATTTCCCTGAAATGAAAGAATGGAATCTGCTATCATAATGGTACACCAAATACCCAGAGACTATTTGATAACAATAGACACTGATTAAGATATTTAACTTCAGAGATAAAGAGAGGTTTCCTGAGGCATCCAAGCAGAAAAGGCTAGTTGCCTACAATGAGGAAAGGTCAAACTGGCTCCCTACTTTTCCACAGAAGATGGGTAAGCGATATCTACAATTTCTGCAGGAAACGGTGTGAGAGCCAATGATGTTATACTAAGCCAAAAGGCAGACATTTCTAAATACAAAACAAAATAACGAAAGGAAGGGGCAGGGGAAGAAAAAGGAAATAATGAGGAAAATAGAGCCTATTTTAAATACACACATTCACACACTCACACACACACACATTTCTTTGACAATAAAATCAAGCCAATCAAGAGATAAGGTGAAATCATCTAATTTTTCTTTCAACTTTTTTTTCTGAAGTTGTCAAGGATTAAGTTTTCAAAGGAAACCTCACCTATTTCAGGGCATCAAGGAGGAGGAGGATTGGAATGTTGGGGATAGGGGAATGGGAATTGGGTGAAAAGGAACAAAAGCATAAAAAGTCAGTCTTTATTAAGGTCTTGCATCAGTCTAACCCTACCTGTGCTTCAGAGCCTCATAGGGTAACATGAAAATAATTAGCTCTGCTTTGCAAGGTTATTGAGAGGAGTAAGAGAGAAAAGGCATATGAAGACCAACAGGACCTCTGTGTTCTAAGTGCTCAGTAATTGTAGTCTCTTTCCCACCCCCATCCATTTCTATAGCCCTAAAAGCTGGTGTTTGTTTTGTTTGTTCACTCAGGCTCACTTTCCATTATGCCACTGTAGTTTTTCAGGTTGAGTAATTTATGGCTTAATTTAAATATTTGCTAACAAACTCTTCATAAATCAACCTGGAGATAATCATGGGCTTTGGCATTAGAGCTAGATTTCAGTCCTGGTTTGCCCCTCTCATATATATAATGAGAAAATCTGGAGAATAAGAGAGAAAAGAACAGAAGCAATACTTGAAACCATAATGACTGAGAATTCCCCCAAATTAACGTCCGACAGAAAACCACAGATCCAGGAAACTCAGAATGTATTAAACAGGATAAATGCAGCAACCCCCACCCCCAACCCCGCCGCCGTTCCACAAACAACACCTAAAGAAAACTTTTTCAAACTGCAGCTAAT
>SJYX01023005.1:243336-261723 GCA_006410675.1 Oreotragus oreotragus | reverse complement strand
GAAGCTCCAGTACTTTGGCCACCTCATGAGAAGAGTTGACTCACTGGAAAAGACTCTGATGCTGGGAGGGATTGGGGGCAGGAGGAGAAGGGGACGACCGAGGATGAGATGGCTGGATGGCATTATGGACTCAATGGACGTGAGTCTGAGTGAACTCCGGGAGATGGTGATGAACAGCGAGGCCTGGCGTACTGTGATTCATGGGTTTGCAAAGAGTGGGACACGACTGAGTGACTGAACTGAACTTATGCAGTATGCCCCAACCTTTTGGACACTGGGGACCAGTTTCATGCAAGACAGTTTTTCCATGGACTGAGGAGAATGGATTAGTTTGGGTATGATTCAAGTGCTTTTCATTTATTGTGCATTTTGTTTCTATTGTTAGTACATCAGCTCCACCTCAGATTTTCACTATTAGATCCCAGAGGTTTGGACTCCTGATCAAGAGATATTCCTCAATTTGTTGCTCCTCTAATGTGTGGTATATAAAGCTAAACTTTCCCCCTTTGTGTTTATTGCTAGGAACATATAAATAGGAATAAATGAATCTATTTCTTAAGTATTCTGAAGAAGTTTCCACAATTAACTGCAATATTTCACTGGTTAGCAACTTGATTGAGTTAAGGAAATTTCCATTAGATCTTCAATGAATATCTTAAATGTATTTACTTTCTTCTGCCGTAAGTACCTTTGTTTACTTGGTTTCTATCTTTGAATTAAGTTTTATATTTTGCAAAGTAATCCTGATTTATCCTGATAAGCAGTTGTTTCCCTAAAATATTTTGTATTTTGGAAACAGAATGATCAAAATCTCAAATATTCTCCTATCAATGTATTTTTTTAAAGTTATGAATTGCTAGGAATATTGAAACTATATTTCAAGAAGAAGGACAGAGTACTAATACTAAAATTAAAACTAACCTTGGTTCTCCCATGAAAGGATAATTCCAGTGGAATAATAACTTGTGTGAGCCAATATTAGTCTGTGAGAAATGGTTTCTCAGATGCCATGTTTCAGCTGTGATTAGATCATATCCCCAAGGAATTTGGCTATATTTTTCCTTTACCAGTGTGAAGTAGAATAGTTGTAATCTCAGTATAAATCTATGAGACATTAAGAAGTTAATCTTAGATAACTAAAAACAATCTGGGACTCCAGGGTTATCTAAAGATACAATCTCAGGGAAAATATTATGCTTCTACTATTAAAAGACTTAGTTATTCAGATAGCTTTATATTTTAGAATTATTTGGAGATAATACTAACCTGATTTGGAGATTCATTTAAACACTTTATAATTCATTCCAAGCTTATAAATTAATTGAAAATAAAATGTCTCCCAAATCCATTTAAACAAGCAATCCATATTTTGTGTTCTAATTTGGTCTTCCCAAAATGCTAGTGACTGATCAATTTTAAGCAATGATGTCAACCTCTCAACTGATCTTCAAAGCTAGATGTAAATCAATTTACTTGAGATCTCTGCACTAGGAATCTCAAGTGTATGATACTGTAAATGCCTTCCTAAACTATTAATGGCTAAGCTTGCAAACCAATGACCCAGTATCCAATTTCCACTTCCAATGTATTTTCCTCATTGACTTCAGAATTATTTATCTACAGCATATATCTGAGTAGTAACATCAGGGTGGTCACCATTCATTACACCATTCTTGCACTACTATCTGAGTAGTAACATCAGGGTGGTCACTATTCCTTGCAACATTGGGTGCCCTTTTATATCTCACTTTTTTGTTACTATTTCTAACTCTACAACCCTTCTTTGTCCTTTGTATACCAGAAAGACATCTTCTGTTATTCAAGACCCAGTTCACATGTCACCTCATCTGAGATGCTGTATTATTTATGCTCTTTAAGTTTTCAAGGAAGAACCATTCTCATGTTATTATCAAGATTGTTAGTTTATGGTAAACTTACCTGAAGGGTTTGGGGGCATTATTTGTTTGTCTGTACAGTCACCCTAAATCTTAGTGCTTCCACATAGAAAGTGTATGGTTAATGAATGAAATTTTTGGCCTTATTATAATCATAGAACATTTTGGTATGTTTTCTCATGTATCAATTTCTACAAATCTTGCTCTAGATATGGAGAAGGCAGTGGCACCCCACTCCAGTACTCTTGCCTTTAAAATCCCATGGACGGAGGAGCCTGCTGGGCTGCAGTCCATGGGGTTGTTAAGAGACGAACATGACTGAGCGACTTCACTTTCATGCATTGGAGAAGGGAATGGCAAACCACTCCAGTATTCTTGCCTGGAGAATCCAAGGACTGGGGAGACTGGTGGGCTGCCATCTATGGGGTCACACAGACTCAGACACAACTGAAGCGACTTAGCAGCAGCAGCTGCTGCTCTAGATAAACCCAGGGTAGTTTATATGAACAATTACATTAGAATATAGTACTTCATAATTTTTTTTGAAAGGTGTTTTTTATTTATTAATTTATTATTTCTTTTTTACTTTACAATATTGTATTGGTTCTGCCACACATCAACATGAATCTGCCATGCGTTTTCCCCATCCTGAACCCCGCTCGCACCTCCCTCCCCATACCATCCCTCCAGGTCATCCCAGTGCACCAGCCCCAAGCATCCTGTATCGAACCTGGACTGGCGATTCATTTCTTACATGATATTATACGTGTTTCAGTGCCATTCCCCCAAATCGTCCCACCCTCTCCCTCTCCCACAGAGTCCAAAAGGCTTTTCTATACATCTGTGCCTCTTTTGCTGTCTTACATACAGGGTTATTGTTACCAACTTTCTAAATTCCATATATATGCGTTAGTATACTGTATTGGTGTTTTTCTTTCTGACTTACTTCACTCTGTATAATAGGCTCCAGTTTCATCCACCTCATTAAAACTGATTCAAATGTATTCTTTTTAATGGCTGAGTAATACTCAACCGTGTATATGTACCACAGCTTTCTTATCCATTCATCTGCTGATGTACATCTAGGTTGCTTCCATGTCCTGGCTATTATAAACAGTGCTGTGATGAACATTGGAGTACACATGTCTCTTTCAGTTCTGGTTTCCTCAGTGTGTATGCCCAGCAGTGGGATTGCTGGGTCATAAGGCAGTTCTATTTCCAGTTTTTTAAGGAATCTCCACACTGTTCTCCATAGTGGCTGTACTAGTTTGCATTCCCACCAACAGTGTAAGAGGGTTCCCTTTTCTCCACACCCTCTCCAGCATTTATTGCTTGCAGACTTTTGGATCGCAGCCATTCTGACTGGTGTGAAGTGGTATCTCATTGTGGTCTTGATTTGCATTTCTCTGATAATGAGTGACGTTGAGCATCTTTTCATGTGTTTGTTAGCCATCCGTATGTCTTCTTTGGAGAAATGTCTATTTAGTTCTTTGGCCCATTTTTTGATTGGGTCGTTTATTTTTCTGGAATTGAGCTGTATAAGTTGCTTGTATATTTTTGAGATTAGTTGTTTGTCAGTTGCTTCATTTGCTATTATTTTCTCCCATTCAGAGGGTTGTCTTTTCACCTTGCTTATAGTTTCCTTTGTTGTGCAGAAGCTTTTAATTTTAATTAGATCCCATTTGTTTATATTTGCTTTTATTTCCAGTATTCTGGGAGGCGGATCATTGAGGATCCTGCTGTGATTTATGTCGGAGAGTGTTTTGCCTATGTTCTCCTCTAGGAGTTTTATAGTTTCTGGTCTTACATTTAGATCTTTAATCCATTTTGAGTTTATTTTTGTGTGTGGTGTTAGAAAGTGATCTAGTTTCATTCTTTTACAAGTGGTTGACCAGTTTTCCCAGCACCACTTGTTAAAGAGATTGTCTTTACTCCATTGTATATTCTTGCCTCCTTTGTCAAAGATAAGGTGTCCATATGTGTGTGGATTTATCTCTGGGCTTTCTATTTTGTTCCATTGATCTATATTTCTGTCTTTGTGCCAGTACCACACTGTCTTGATGACTGTGGCTTTGTAGTAGAGCCTGAAGTCAGGTAAGTTGATTCCTCCAGTTCCATTCTTCTTTCTCAAAATTGCTTTGGCTATTCGAGGTTTTTTGTATTTCCATACAAATCTTGAAATTATTTGTTCTAGTTCTGTGAAAAATACCGCTGGTAGCTTGATAGGGATTGCATTGAATCTGTAGATTGCTTTGGGTAATATATTCATTTTCACTATATTGATTCTTCCAATCCATGAACATGGTATATTTCTCCATCTATTAGTGTCCTCTTTGATTTCTTTCATCAGTGTTTTATAGTTTTCTATATATAAGTCTTTAGTTTCTTTAGGTAGATATATTCCTAAGTATTTTATTCTTTTCGTTGCAATGGTGAATGGAATTGTTTCCTTAATTTCGTTTTCTACTTTCTCATTATTAGTGTATAGGAATGCAAGGGATTTCTGTGTGTTGATTTTATATCCTGCAACTTTACTATATTCATTGATTAGCTCTAGTAATTTTCTGGTGGAGTCTTTAGGGTTTTCTATGTAGAGGATCATGTCATCTGCAAACAGTGAGAGTTTTACTTCTTCTTTTCCAATTTGGATTCCTTTTATTTCTTTTTCTGCTCTGATTGCTGTGGCCAAAACTTCCAGAACTATGTTGAATAGTAGCGGTGAAAGTGGACATCCTTGTCTTGTTCCTGACTTTAGGGGAAATGCTTTCAATTTTTCACCATTGAGGATAATGTTTGCTGTGGGTTTGTCATATATAGCTTTTATTATGTTGAGGTATGTTCCTTCTATTCCTGCTTTCTGGAGAGTTTTTATCATAAATGGATGTTGAATTTTATCAAAGGCCTTCTCTGCATCTATTGAGATAATCATATGGCATTTATTTTTCAATTTGTTAATGTGGTGAATTACATTGATTGATTTGCGAATATTGAAGAATCCTTGCATTCCTGGGATAAAGCCTACTTGGTCATGGTGTATGATCTTTTTAATGTGTTGTTGGATTCTGATTGCTAGAATTTTGTTGAGGATTTTTGCATCTATGTTCATCAGTGATATTGGCCTGTAGTTTTCTTTTTTTGTGGCATCTTTGTCAGGTTTTGGTATTAGGGTGATGGTGGCCTCATAGAATGAGTTTGGAAGTTTACCTTCCTCTGCAATTTTCTGGAAGAGTTTGAGTAGGATAGGTGTTAGCTCTTCTCGAAATTTTTGGTAGAATTCAGCTGTGAAGCCGTCTGGACCTGGGCTTTTGTTTGCTGGAAGATTTCTGATTACAGTTTCAATTTCCGTGCTTGTGATGGGTCTGTTAAGATTTTCTATTTCTTCCTGGTTCAGTTTTGGAAAGTTGTATTTTTCTAAGAATTTGTCCATTTCTTCCACGTTGTCCAATTTATTGGCATATAATTGCTGATAGTAGTCTCTTATGATTCTTTGTATTTCTGTGTTGTCTGTTGTGATCTCTCCATTTTCATTTCTGATTTTATTGATTTGATTTTTCTCCCTTTGTTTCTTGATGAGTCTGGCTAATGGTTTGTCAATTTTATTTATCTTTTCAAAAAACCAGCTTTTGGCTTTGTTGATTTTTGCTATGGTCTCTTTTGTTTCTTTTGCATTTATTTCTGCCCTAATTTTTAAGATTTCTTTCCTTCTACTAACTCTGGGGTTCTCCATTTCTTCCTTTTCTAGTTGCTTTAGGTGTAGAGTTAGGTTATTTATTTGACTTTTTTCTTGTTTCCTGAGGTATGCCTGTATTGCTATGAACTTTCCTCTTAGCACTGCTTTTATAGTGTCCCACAGGTTTTGGGTTGTTGTGTTTTCATTTTCATTCATTTCTATGCACATTTTGATTTCTTTTTTGATTTCTTCTGTGATTTGTTGGTTATTCAGAAGCGTATTGTTCAGCCTCCAAATGTTGGAATTTTTAATAGTTTTTCTCCTGTAATTGAGATCTAATCTTAATGCATTATGGTCAGAAAAGATGCTTGGAATGATTTCGATTTTTTTGAATTTATCAAGGTTAGATTTATGTCCCAGGATGTGATCTATCCTGGAGAAGGTTCCGTGAGCACTTGAGAAAAAGGTGAAATTCATTGTTTTGGGGTGAAATGTCCTATAGATATCAATTAGGTCTAACTGGTCTATTGTATCATTTAAAGTTTGCGTTTCTTTGTTAATTTTCTGGTTAGTTGATCTGTCCATAGGTGTGAGTGGGGTATTAAAGTCTCCCACTATTATTGTGTTATTGTCAATTTCCCCTTTCATACTTGTTAGCATTTGTCTTACATATTGCGGTGCTCCTATGTTGGGTGCATATATATTTATAATTGTTATATCTTCTTCTTGGATTGATCCTTTGATCATTATGTAGTGGCCTTCTTTGTCTCTTTTCACAGCCTTTGCTTTAAAGTCTATTTTATCAGCTATGAGTATTGCCACTCCTGCTTTCTTTTGGTCTCTATTTGCATGATATATCTTTTTCCAGCCTTTCACTTTCAGTCTGTTTATGTCCCTTGTTTTGAGGTGGGTTTCTTGTAGACAGCATATACAAGGGTCTTGTTTTTGTATCCATTCAGCCAGTCTTTGTCTTTTGGTTGGGGCATTCAACCCATTTACGTTTAAGGTAATTATTGAGAAGTATGATCCCGTTGCCATTTACTTTATTGTTTTGGGTTCGGGTTTATACACCCTTTTTGTTTCCTGTCTAGAGAATATCCTTTAGCATTTGTTGGAGAGCTGGTTTGGTGGTGCTGAATTCTCTCAGCTTTTGCTTGTCTGTAAAGCTTCTGATTTCTCCTTCGTATTTGAAAGAGATCCTTGCTGGGTACAGTAATCTGGGCTGTAGGTTTTTTTCGTTCAACACTTTAAGTATGTCTTGCCATTCCCTCCTGGCCTGAAGAGTTTCTATTGAAAGATCAGCTGTTATCCTTATGGGAATCCCCTTGTGTGTTATTTGTTGTTTTCCCCTTGCTGCTTTTAATAGTTGTTCTTTGTGTTTGATCTTTGTTAATTTGATTAATATGGTTAAAGCGTCTTCCTCCAATGCAGGAGACCTGGGTTCGATCCCTGGGTTGGGAAGATCCCCTGGAGAAGGAAATGGTAACCCACTTCAGTATTCTTGCCTGGAGAATCCCATGGACGGAGAAGCCTGGTAGGCTACAGTCCATGGGGTTGCAAAGTGTTGGACACGACTGAGTGACTTCACTTTGGGGTGTTTCACATTGGGTTTATCCTGTTTGGGACTCTCTGGGTTTCTTGGACTTGGGAGATTATTTCCTTCCCCATTTTAGGGAAGTTTTCAACTATTATCTCCTCAAGTATTTTCTCATGGTCTTTCTTTTTGTCTTCTTCTTCTGGGACTCTTATGATTTGAATGTTGGGGCATTTAATATTGTCCTGGTGGTCTCTGAGATTGTCCTCATTTCTTTTAACTCGTTTTTCTTTTTTCCTCTCTGATTCATTTATTTCTACCATTCGATCTTCTATTTCACTAATCCTAGTTTCTGCTTCTGTTATTCTATTTGTTGCATCCAGAGTGTTTTTGATCTCTTTTATTGCATTATTCATTATATATTGACTCTTTTTTATTTCTTCTAGTTCCTTGTTAAGCCTTTCTTACATCTCAATACTTGTCTCCAGGCTATTTATCTGTGATTCCATTTTTATTTCAAGATTTTGGGTCATTTTCACTATCATTATTTGAAATTCTTTATCAGGTAGATTCCCTATCTCATCTTCTTTGGTTTGGTTTGGTGGGCATTTATCCTGTTCTTTTACCTGCTGGGTATTCCTCTGCCTCTTCATCTTGTTTTTATTGCTGTGTTTGGGTGGCCTTTATGTATTCTGGCAGTTTGTGGAGTTCTCTTTATTGTGGAGTTTCCTCACTGTGGGTGGGATTGTATGGATGGCTTGTCAAGGTTTCCTGATTAGGGAAGCTTGTGTCAGTGTTCTGGTGGGTGGAGCCGGATTTCTTCTCTCTGGAGTGCAATGAAGTGTCCAGTAATGAGTTATGAGATGTCAGTGGGTTTGGAGTAACTTTGGGCAGCCTATATATTGAAGCTCAGGGCTGTGTTCCAGTGTTGCTGGAGAATTTGTGTGATATGTCTTGCTCTGGAACTTGTTGGCCCTTGGGTGGTTCTTCGTTTTGGTGTAGATATGGAGGCATTTGATGCGCTCCTGTTGATTAATGTTCCCTGGAGTCAAGAGTTCTCTGGTGTTCTCAGGATTTGATCTTAAGCCTCCTGTTTCTGGTTTGCAGTCTTATTTTTACAGTAGTTTCAAGACTTCTCCGTCTATACAGCATCACTGATAAAACATCTAGGTTAAAGGTGTAAAGTTTCACCACAGTTAAGGACACCAGAGAGATTCACAGAGTTACATGGAGAAGAGAAGAGGGAGGAGGGAGTTAGAGGTGACCTGAATGAGATGAGGTGGAATCAAAAGAGGAGAGAGCAAGCTAGCCAGTAATCACTTCTTTATGTGTGCTCCACAGTCTGGACTGCTCAGAGATATTCATGGAGTCACACAGAGAAGAGAAAAGGGAGGATGGAGACAGAGGTGTCCAGGAGGATAAAGGGGGGAATCAAAAGGAGAGAGACAGATCCAGCCAGTAATCAGTTCCTTAAGTGTTCTCCACCGTCTGGAACACACAGAGATTCACAGAGTTGGGTAGAGAAGAGAAGAGGGAGGGAGGAGATAGAGGTGACCTGGTGGAGAAAAAGGAGAGTCCAAAGAGGGAGAGACCAGTCAAGCCAGTAATCTTGCTCCCAAGTAAAAATGGGTACTGAAGATTGAATTCTTAAAGGTACAAAATTGACAACAGATACCAAAAAGCAAAGGTTAAAAATCTACAGTAGAGGTTGGCTTTTTAAAAATACAATATTAAAGAAAAGAAGAAAAAAAAGTCACAAAAATTATTAAATATATATATATATGGAGTTTGGTTTAAAAGTAGGGTCTGTTTTTTTGAATAGTAATAGTAGGTTATAAAAATGAAAATTAAAGGAGTATAGAGGACTTAAAAATTTTAAAAAATTAAAAAAGAATGATAGTAAAAATAGTAAAAATATATCTAAGACTTTCTCTGGTATTGTTGTGGGCAGTGTGGGGTCAGTTCATTTTCGGATAGTTCCTTGGTCCAGCTTATATTTCTCAAGATCTGTAGGCCCCTTCCTATGTAGTCGGTACTAACTACAGGGTTTTAATCTATTGCACCTGTCACTTCCAAGGCAGTTCCCTCTGTTTTAGCTTCTGTTTGCTGGTCTCTTCAGTATCAGATTTCTGCCCTGACACAAGGGGGCGGTGGTGGACACTTTTTTAGGCTCACTTGTTCAGTTGTGCTGTGGGGAGGGAGGGACGCTGCAAAGAAATAACACTGGCGTGTGCTCACAGTGTCTCAGCCACACTGGGCCTGTCCCTGCTCATGACGTGTGTGCCCTCCCTGCCCACACTGCTCAGCCTCTAGGTTGCTCCACTGGGAACCGTCTGAGGCTGGCCCTGGGCTGCATGCACCTCCCAGGTCTAAGCTGCTCAGGTTCAGGCACTAAGATAGTCCTCAGAGGTGCAGACTCAGTTTGTCCTGCGTTTTGTGTCCTTCCCAGGTCCAAGCAGCTCAGGTGATAGGGTGTTTGGTGAGTGTGGTCACTGCGACTTATTGCTTCCCCCATCCCTGGCACTCCATTTTCTGGGTATACAACCGGCGTACCTTCTCAGGCAGATGTTGACCATCCAGAACCCCAAGAAGTCTTAGCAAAGAAGCCTGCTTGCAGTTTGGTAGATAATGTCTCTCTGGGGCTGCAATTGCCCCCTTCTGGCTCTGGCTGCCCTCGCCTGCCTGTCAGCGGAGGGGGATGGTCTGCAGTGGGCTTAGCTCTGTTCAGTCCTTTGTTCTGTGAGTGGGCCTGGCAGTGTCTTAGGTTAGGTTTTTTCTCAAGGTAGCTATCCCATAGTCTGGTTTGCCAGCCCAAGTTAGTTCCCTCAGATTGCCCTCGGGGCATTCAGGCCTGGTCCTTACTCTAAGCAATGCAGTCTGTGCCTCCCTGCCCAGCCCCTGCTTGCTAGTGGCGGGTGCAGGTGTCTGTGCTGCTTCTCGGCTGGCGGAGTTACCGCTGGGCACAGAATCTGTGGGTTTTAATTGTTTATTTATTTTTCCTCCCAGTTATGTTGCCCTCTGTGCTTCCAAGGCTCACCATGGACTCGGCAGTGAGAGTGTTTCCCAGTGTTTGGAAACCTCTCTCTTTTTAAGACTCCCTTCCTGGGACAGAGCTCCATCCCTACCTCTTTTGTCTCTCTTTTTTTAGTATTTTATATTTTTTCCTACCTCCTTTTGAAGACACTGGGCTGCTTTTCTGGGTGCCTGATGTCCTCTGCCAGGATTCAGAAGTTGTTTTGTGGACTTTACTCAGCGTTTAAATGTTCTTTTGATGAATTTGTCGGGGAGAAAATGGTCTCCCCGTCCTATTCCTCTGCTATCTTAGGACTGCCCCCAGGTATTTTCAGTACTTCATTCTTAATTAATGTAGACTTCAAGATTCTTGAGGGATAGAATGTTCATAGTTCATTAGTTATCCAACACATGTGTATCTTCATTCAGTAACTCTTCAATTTCTGCTTAAAGTTGGAGAAAGATGTTCAAGGAAGGAAACATGACAAAGACATGTGCAAAGACTATCAAAACACAGTAACTGAGCCCTGAACTTAAGTAGAATAAGTGTCCTGAACCTGATTTGACTGACTTGACTGATGTATTAGTTAGGGTTTGACCAGGGAGTATACCAGAATGTGTAATACAAAATAATGAGGTTTACTCTATGGATGGAATTACATAATTGTGGAGAATTGAGGGAGGGAGGAGATAGAGGTGACCTGGTGGAGAAAAAGGAGAGTCCAAAGAGGGAGAGACCAGTCAAGCCAGTAATCTTGCTCCCAAGTAAAAATGGGTACTGAAGATTGAATTCTTAAAGGTACAAAATTGACAACAGATACCAAAAAGCAAAGGTTAAAAATCTACAGTAGAGGTTGGCTTTTTAAAAATACAATATTAAAGAAAAGAAGAAAAAAAAGTCACAAAAATTATTAAATATATATATATATGGAGTTTGGTTTAAAAGTAGGGTCTGTTTTTTTGAATAGTAATAGTAGGTTATAAAAATGAAAATTAAAGGAGTATAGAGGACTTAAAAATTTTAAAAAATTAAAAAAGAATGATAGTAAAAATAGTAAAAATATATCTAAGACTTTCTCTGGTATTGTTGTGGGCAGTGTGGGGTCAGTTCATTTTCGGATAGTTCCTTGGTCCAGCTTATATTTCTCAAGATCTGTAGGCCCCTTCCTATGTAGTCGGTACTAACTACAGGGTTTTAATCTATTGCACCTGTCACTTCCAAGGCAGTTCCCTCTGTTTTAGCTTCTGTTTGCTGGTCTCTTCAGTATCAGATTTCTGCCCTGACACAAGGGGGCGGTGGTGGACACTTTTTTAGGCTCACTTGTTCAGTTGTGCTGTGGGGAGGGAGGGACGCTGCAAAGAAATAACACTGGCGTGTGCTCACAGTGTCTCAGCCACACTGGGCCTGTCCCTGCTCATGACGTGTGTGCCCTCCCTGCCCACACTGCTCAGCCTCTAGGTTGCTCCACTGGGAACCGTCTGAGGCTGGCCCTGGGCTGCATGCACCTCCCAGGTCTAAGCTGCTCAGGTTCAGGCACTAAGATAGTCCTCAGAGGTGCAGACTCAGTTTGTCCTGCGTTTTGTGTCCTTCCCAGGTCCAAGCAGCTCAGGTGATAGGGTGTTTGGTGAGTGTGGTCACTGCGACTTATTGCTTCCCCCATCCCTGGCACTCCATTTTCTGGGTATACAACCGGCGTACCTTCTCAGGCAGATGTTGACCATCCAGAACCCCAAGAAGTCTTAGCAAAGAAGCCTGCTTGCAGTTTGGTAGATAATGTCTCTCTGGGGCTGCAATTGCCCCCTTCTGGCTCTGGCTGCCCTCGCCTGCCTGTCAGCGGAGGGGGATGGTCTGCAGTGGGCTTAGCTCTGTTCAGTCCTTTGTTCTGTGAGTGGGCCTGGCAGTGTCTTAGGTTAGGTTTTTTCTCAAGGTAGCTATCCCATAGTCTGGTTTGCCAGCCCAAGTTAGTTCCCTCAGATTGCCCTCGGGGCATTCAGGCCTGGTCCTTACTCTAAGCAATGCAGTCTGTGCCTCCCTGCCCAGCCCCTGCTTGCTAGTGGCGGGTGCAGGTGTCTGTGCTGCTTCTCGGCTGGCGGAGTTACTGCTGGGCACAGAATCTGTGGGTTTTAATTGTTTATTTATTTTTCCTCCCAGTTATGTTGCCCTCTGTGCTTCCAAGGCTCACCATGGACTCGGCAGTGAGAGTGTTTCCCAGTGTTTGGAAACCTCTCTCTTTTTAAGACTCCCTTCCTGGGACAGAGCTCCATCCCTACCTCTTTTGTCTCTCTTTTTTTAGTATTTTATATTTTTTCCTACCTCCTTTTGAAGACACTGGGCTGCTTTTCTGGGTGCCTGATGTCCTCTGCCAGGATTCAGAAGTTGTTTTGTGGACTTTACTCAGCGTTTAAATGTTCTTTTGATGAATTTGTCGGGGAGAAAATGGTCTCCCCGTCCTATTCCTCTGCTATCTTAGGACTGCCCCCAGGTATTTTCAGTACTTCATTCTTAATTAATGTAGACTTCAAGATTCTTGAGGGATAGAATGTTCATAGTTCATTAGTTATCCAACACATGTGTATCTTCATTCAGTAACTCTTCAATTTCTGCTTAAAGTTGGAGAAAGATGTTCAAGGAAGGAAACATGACAAAGACATGTGCAAAGACTATCAAAACACAGTAACTGAGCCCTGAACTTAAGTAGAATAAGTGTCCTGAACCTGATTTGACTGACTTGACTGATGTATTAGTTAGGGTTTGACCAGGGAGTATACCAGAATGTGTAATACAAAATAATGAGGTTTACTCTATGGATGGAATTACATAATTGTGGAGAATTCTAAGGAAGACTTACATCATTGTCTGCTCCTGAACCTAAAATTGCTGTAGGCTAGAACAGCTGACAAACTGGATAAAACTTGCCCTGGAAAAGATGGAAATCAAAAGCAAATTGGAACTGATAGGAACAAATTGAAGCATGTGTGAATTTGTAACTGCCTTCAACCTCAAAATGCTAATTTAGTCCAGAAGTTGCTGGCATCATTTACAGTGGGGCTGCATGTGTGCCATGACTTGGAGCAACTGAAGTAGAAGAGTTGATGGACTGTAGGGTAGCGGCCTACCCAACAGGGTGAGTCAGTATATTGGCAACTTGAGTAAGCTCAAGTGAAGCTCAGGCCATCATTAGGATCTTCCAGCTTCAAATTTGCAAGCATTCCTGTTTTTAGTTCAGTTCAGTTTAGTAGCTCAGTTGTGTCCATTCTTTACGACCACATGGACTGCAGCACACCAGGCCTCCCTGTCCATCACCAACTCCCGGACTTTACTCAAATTCATGTCTATCGAGTCAGTGATGCCATCCAACCATCTTATCCTCTGTCATCCCCTTCTCCTCCTGCCTTCAATATTTCCCAGTTTTGCATCAGGTGGCCAAAGTATTGGTGTTTCAGCTTCAGGATCAGTCCTTCCAATGAATGTTCAGGACTGATTTCCTTTAGGATGGACTAGTTGGATCTCCTTGCTGCCCAAGGGACTCTCAAGAGTCTTCTCCAACACCACAGTTCAAAAGCATCAATTCTTTGGTGCTCAACTTTCTTTATAGTCCAACTCTCACATCCATACATGACTAGGGGAAAACCATAGCTTTTGACTAGACAGATCTTTACTGGCAATGTAATGTCTCTTCTGTTTAATATGCCGTCTACGTTGATCATAACTTTTCTTCCAGGAGAAAATGTCTTTTAATTTTGTGGCTGCAGCCACCATCTGCAGTGATTTTGGAGCCCCCCAAAAATAAAGTCTGACACTGTTTCCACTGTTTCCCCATTATTTCCCATGAAGTGATGGGGCCAGATGCTATGATCTTAGTTTTCTGAATGTTGAGTTTTGAGAAAATTTTTACCCTCCTCTTTCACTTTTATCAAGAGGCTTTTTAGTTCTTTTTCACTTTGTGCTATCATCTGAGTGGCGTCAAGTGTTGTGTCATCTGCATATCTGAGGTCATTGATATTTCTCCCAGCAATCTTGATTCCAGCTTGGACTTCATCCAGCCCAGCGTTTCTCATGATGTACTCTGCAAATAAGTTAAATAAGCAGGGTGACAATATATAGTCTTGACGTACTCCTTTCCCGATTTGGAGCCAGTCTGTTGTTCCATGTCCAGTTCTAGCTGTTGCTGCCTGACCTGCATACAAATTTCTCAGGAAGCAGGTCAGGTGGTCTGTTATTCTCATCTCTTTCATAATTTTCCAGAGCTTTTTGTGATCCCCACAGTCAAAGGCTTTGGCATAGTCAATAAAGCAGAAGTAGATGTTTTTCTGGAACCCTCTTGTGTTTTCAATGATGCAATTGCAGTTATGTTGCAGATTAATCTCTGGTTCTTCTGCCGTTTCGAAATCCAGCTTGAACATCTGGAAGTTCAAAGTTCATGTACTGTTGAAGCGTGAGTTGGAGAATTTTGAGCATTACTTTACTAGCATGTGAGATGAGTGCAACTGTGCGGTAGTTTGAGCATTCTTTGGCATTGTCTTTCTTTGGGATTGGAAAGAAAACTGACTTTTCCAGTCCTGTGGCCACTGCTGAGTTTTCCAAATTTGCTGGCATACTGAGTGGAGCATTTTCACAGCATCATCTTTCAGGATTTGAAATAGCTCAACTGAAATTCTATCACCACCAGTAGCTTTCTTCATAGTAATGCTTCCTAAGGCCCAGTTGACTTTGCATTCCAGGATGTCTGGCTCTAGGTGAGTGATCACACCATTGTGGTTCTCTGGGTCATGAAGATCTTTTTTGTATAATTATTCTGTGTATTATTGCCACCTCTTCTTAGTATCTTCTGCTTCTGTTAGGACCATACCATTTCTCTCCTTTATTGTGCCCATCTTTTCATGAAATGTTCCCTTGGTATCTTTAGTTTTTCCCATTTTATTGTTTCCCTCTATTTTTTGCACCAATCACTGAGGAATGCTTTCTTATATCTCCTTGCTATTCTTTGGAACTCTGCATTCAAATGGGTACATTTTCCCTTTTCTCCTTCACTTCTCTTCTTTCTCTCCTCAGACAACCATTTTGCCTTTTTACATTTCTTTTTCATGGAAATTGCCTTGATCCCTGCCTCCTGTACAATGTTATGAACCTCTGTCCATATTTCTTCAGGCACTCTATCAGCTCTGAATCCTTGAATCTATTTGTCACTTCCAGTGTATAATCGAAAAGAATTTGATTTAGGTCATTGCTGAATGGTCTAGAGGTTTTCCCTACTTTCTTCGATTTAAGTCTGAATTTTGAAATAAGGAGTTCATGATCTGAGACACAGTCAGCTCCCTGTCTTGTTTTTGCTGACCTTATAGAGCTTCTCCATCTTTGGCTGCAAAGAATATAATCAATCTGATTTTGGTATTGACCGTCTGGTGATGTCCCTGTGTAGAGTCTTCTCTTGTGTAGTTGGAATAAAGTGTTTCCTATGACCAGTGCATTCTCTTGGCAAAACTCTATGAATCTTTGCCTGGCTTCATTCTGTACTCTAAGACCAAATTTTCCTGTTACTCCAGGTATTTGGAGAAGGCAATGGCACCCCAGTACTCTTGCCTGGAGGATCCCATGGATGGAGGAGCCTGCTGGGCTGCAGTCCGTGGGGTCCCTGGGAGTCGGACACGACTGAGTGACTTAACTTTCACTTGTCACTTTCATGCATTGGAGAGGGAAATGGCAACCCACTCTGGTGTTCTTGCCTGGAGAGTCCCAGGGGCAGGGGAGCCTGGTGGGCTGCCGTCTGTGGGGTCGCACAGAGTCGGACATGACTGAAGTGACTTAGCAGCCAGGTATTTCTTGACTTCCTACTTTTGCATTCCAGTCCCTTATAATGAAAAGGATGTCTTTTTTGAGTGTTAGTTCTAGAAGGTCTTGTAGGTCTTCATAAAACCATTCAACTTCAGCTTTTTTCAGCAAAACTGGTCAGGGCATAGATTTGGATTAGTGTGATATTGAATGGTTTGCCTTTGAAATGAAGAGAGATCATTCTGTCATTTTTGAGATCTCATCCAAGGGCTTCTCTGGTGGCTCAGAGGTTAAAGTGTCTGCCTCCAATGCGGGAGACCCGGGTTTGATCCCTGGGTTGGGAAGATGCCCTGGAGAAGGAAATGGTAACCCACTCCAGTATTCTTGCCTGGAGAATCCCATGGATGGAGAAGCCTGGTAGGCTACAGTCCACAGGGCTGCAAAGAGTCGAACACGACTAAGCGACTTCACTACTGCATTTTAGACTCTTTTGTTGACTATGATGGTTACTCCATTTCTTCTAAGGGATTCTTGCCCACATTAGTGAATATAATGGTCATCTGAGTTAAATTCACCCATTCTTGTCTATTTTACTTCACTCTAGCCTAAAATCAGAGGGGAAGAGAATTGGGGGGAAAGTGGTTTGTGCATAGCTAATTGTTAGAATAAAATCATCTCAACTGTTCCTTTGTCTAGAAATTAGTTAAGACAAAATCAGCTTATTATACGTGGCATTTCTTGTAGTTTCTTTCATTTGAATTGTTCAGCAAATATTTCAAAATGAATAGAACTTTTTTTAACAGATACTTAAATTGTCTTTGAGTTCTAAGCCCTCTATTAATCATCCTATCAATATATCAGTAAGCATAAAATTAAGTATCCCCCCATATCAGAGTTTCAATGTTTTTCTTATAGAAATTTATTGATTGCTGGGAAACTTATAAAAATGTAGATTTTTAAAAATTAATTAATTTATTTTATTTTTGTTTGTGCTGGGTCTATATTGTTGCAGGTGGGCTTTCTCTATTTGCAGCAATTGGGGACTACGCTTTAGTTGCCGCGTGGGAGCTTCTCATTATGACGGCTTCTCTTGTTGCAAAACACAGGCTCTAGAGTACTCGGGCTTCAGTAGTTGAGGCTCCCGTGGCCTCCAGGCTCAGACTCAGTAGTTTCAGTGCTCAAGCTTAGCTTTCAGAGCTCCATGGCATATGGGATCTTCCTGGACATGGGTGGAACTCCTGTCTCCTGAATTAGCAAAGAGCCAAGAGGGAAGTTCAAAATCGAGGTTTACTGAGCAGTTTCAGTTCATTTCAGTTCAGTACAGTCACTCAGTCATGTCCGACTCTTTGCAACCCCATGAATCACAGCACTCCAGGCCTCCCTGTCCATCACCAACTCCCGGAGTTCACTCAGACTCACGACCATCGAGTCAGTGATGCCCTCCAGCCATCTCATCCTCGGTCGTCCCCTTCTCCTCCTGCCCCCAATCCTTCCCAGCATCAGAGTCTTTTCCAGTAAGTCAAATCTTCACACGTGGTGGCCAAAGTACTGGAGTTTCAGCTTTAGCATCAGTCCTTCCAAAGAAATCCCAGGGCTGATCTCCTTCAGAATGGACTGGTTGGATCTCCTTGCAGTTCAAGGGACTCTCAAGAGTCTTCTCCAACACCACAGCTCAAAAGCATCAATTATTTGGCACTCAGCTTTCTTCACAGTCCAATTCTCACATCCATATATGACCACAGGAAAAACCATAGCCTTGACTAGATGGACCTTTGTTGGCAAAGTAATGTTTCTGCTTTTCAAAATGCTATCTAGGTTGGTCATAACTTTTCTTCCAAGGAGTAAGTGTCTTTTAATTTCATGGCTGCAATCACCATATGCAGTGATTTTAGAGCCCCCCAAAATAAAATCTGACACTGTTTCCACTGTTTCTCCATATATTTCCCATGAAATGATGGGACCGGATGCCATGATCTTCATTTTTTGAATGTTGAGCTTTAAGCCAACTTTTTCACTCTCCTCTTTCACTTTCGTCAAGAGGCTTTTTAGTTCCTCTTCACTTTCCGTCATAAGGATGGCATCATCTGCATATCTGAGGTTATTGATATTTCTCCCAGCAATCTTGATTCCAGCTTGTGTTTCTTCCAGTCCAGTGTTTCTCATGATGTACTCTGCATAGAAGTTAAATAAGCAGGATGAGAATATACAGCCTTGATGAACTCCTTTTCCTATTTGGAACCAGTCTGTTGTTCCATGTCCAGTTCTAACTGTTGCTTCCTGACCTGCATATAGATTTCTCAAGAGGCATGTCAGGTGGTCTGGTATTCCCATCTCTTTCAGAATTTTCCACAGTTTAATGTGATCCACACAGTCAAAGGTGTTGGCATAGTCAATAAAGCAGAAATAGATGTTTTTTCTGGAACTCTATTGCTTTTTTGATGATCCAGTGGATGCTGGCAATTTGATCTCTGGTTCCTCTGCCTGTTCTAAAACCAGCTTGAACATC
>SJYX01023005.1:171733-189028 GCA_006410675.1 Oreotragus oreotragus | reverse complement strand
TGGTGATGGACAGGGAGGCCTGGCGTGCTGCGATTCATGAGGTCACAAAGACTTGGACATGACTGAGCGAATGAAATGAACTAATATGATAATTTGAAAATATTTTGACATTGCCTTTCTTTGGGATTGGAATGAAAACTAACCTTTTCCAGTCCTGTGTCCACTGCTGAGTTTTCCAAATTTACTGACATATTGAGTACAGCTCTTCAGCAGCAGCATCTTTCATGATTTCATTTCTGAGTTCAGGGTAGTTCTTAAAGTTTTCATTATTAAGTATAATATTTCAAATTAGCTTTCTCTTATTATATTTAAATAGAATTTTAAAAATTCTGTTGATTGATTTCTAATAGTTTCAAGAAGAATTCATGTTGAATTTCATCAAACAACTTTTTGTTTAGCAATTCAGATGGTAAAATGACTTAAAAACTTATTTTTTGAGTAAGAACATTTTCAGCATTGAGTGAATTCCAAGTTTTTATGCAAATCTTATAGTTTGAAATACAAGTAAATGTTATTTTCTTTTAATAGGTTACTGGATTTGATGTACTAATATTTAAGACTTTTGCGTTTATAGGGATATTTGTTTCAAATTCCTCTTTTTAAAATCTTTAATGATATTTGAGCAACAGATTATTTCAATGACTTTAAAGTCTTTCTTCTCTGATTTATGAAGTTTACTTAAGATTGCTCTTACTTCCACCTTTAAATATGAAGTCATTCATTCTCCAATAAAACCAAATTATTAGGTCATGAGAGTAGAGCCCTCATAAATGGAATTCATGCCTTTATAAAAGCGACCTCAGAGAGCTTCCTTATCCCTTCTGCCATGTGAGGACACAGTGAGAAGATAGATGCCTCTGAACCAGGTAGCAGGCCCTCAGCAGACCCTCAATATGCCAGTGACTTGATCTTAGATTTCTCAACATGAAGAACTGTGAGAAATAAATTTATGCTGTTTATAAGCCACACTATCATACTTTTTGTTCAAACAGACTAAGATACTCATTGAGAAGTATGTCATAAGTTTGTCAGTATGTTTATAGATTTGTCTGTTTAACAACTGTGAAACTATGTTCTCATGTGCATAGAAATTTAGAATTGTTAATGTTCCTGGTGAATTAACTATAACTGTTATTGAGGTGAAGTGAAGTGAAGTGAAGTCGCTCAGTCGTGTCTGACTCTTTGTGACCCCGTGGACTGTAGCCCACCAGGCTCCTCTGTCCATGGAATTCTCCAGGCAAGAATACTGGAGTGGGTTGCCATTTCCTTCTCCAGGGGATCTTCCTGACCCAGGGATCGAACCCAGGTCTCCTGCTATGCATGTAGACGCTTTAACCTCTGAGCCACCAGGTATCTTTCTATAATACTTCTTCACTTAAAGTCACTGTTTGATATTAATATAGATTTTGCTAGATTCGTACTTGTACTGTCATTTACCTTCAGACTTTTTGAGCTCAAGTCGAAAATCTGTGGTGTGCAGAATTTAAGCTTACTTTTCTTTGCCTCCTCATTCCTGAGATCTTATTTCTATGTCCTGTCTTTATTGGCAGCTATTACCTGCAGTATTGCCTATTTAGTCATCTGAAATATCCAAAAATTATTCTGACTTTGTGACTCTTAGCATTTGCCTTTTGCAGCAGATTTGTTGAAGAATCGGCAAATCTGCCTAGAGAAGAAGCAGATGTAAAATGTCAGTTCATCTCTCTGTGATTCCTCTATATCTGGAATCCTGATTCCTCAAGTTCTGCGAAACTCATCAGTTTCTTTTATGTCTCTCTCTCTCTCTCTTTTTTTTCCCATTTTTTCCAGGTTTTCTTATGGTTCTTGCTTAGATTATTTGTCTGGTGCAAGCAGTTCTATTATGGTCAGAAGTGTTAGAGTAATCATTTAAAAATATATGTATTCCATCAGCCCTCTGTTCAAAACATTCACATCATACTTAAAGTCAAGTTATTACCAAAGCATGAGTTCCCTGTATGATCTTAACTGCTCAGATCTAATATTCTAGAATTCATCTCCACTTCACTCTTCATTCAGTTTCAACTATTTTGACCTTTTGCTACTATTTTTGATATTCTAAGATTAGCACATGCTACTCGTACTTCCTGGAATATTTGCCCAAATATTAGGATTGCTCTTTCTTTCTCTATATTTAGTTCTCCACTCTAAAGCCGTTTTATCCAAGGTGTCCTGCATCAGTCCATGTCCTCCTGATTCTGTTTTTTCTTTTTTTGTCTTGATAACTCTTCCTCATCATAATAATATATATTTGTATTTGGGGATTGTCTTTTTCTCTCTCCAGTAGATTATGTATTCCATGAAAACAGGGACCTTGTCTGCTTTGATCACTGCTCAGTATCCAGCATTTGCAGTATTCCTGATAGTATATACAGGTATTTAATAAGTATTTGTGTATTATGTCAGTTCATGCTTATATCCTGTTTTGCTTATCCAGAAAAGTTTACTTTCTCTCTGGGTATGTAAGAATAAATCAATGAGGAAATCCTACAATCTTTATTAAAATTAGGGAGAGGAAACAAACACAAAACCCCCAAGAACAAAAACAACAACCCCAAAACTAGTAAACAGACAAACAATCTTTACCTAAGATATGATTGAAATTCTGGTCTATAGATACTTCAATTAAATTTTGAGTTCCTGAAAAAAATAGTGTCAGGATGTCTTAGATTCTACCAGTCATATATGTGATAGTTTGAATTTTGTAGGAAAAAGTACATTTAAGTGAAATCATAAACTATTTTTCTTTCTCTGACTTATTTCACTTAGCATGATCCCTCTAGGTATATCCATGTTATCATAAATGGCAAGGTTTCATTCTTTTTAATGGCTGAATAATGTTCAGTTGGATGCATATGTCATATCTTCTTTATCCATTTGTCTATTGATGGGCATTTATGTTGCATCCATATCTTGGCTATTGTCAATAATGCTACAGTGGACAT
Organism: Oreotragus oreotragus; assembly: GCA_006410675.1. Lineage (NCBI taxonomy): Eukaryota > Metazoa > Chordata > Mammalia > Artiodactyla > Bovidae > Oreotragus > Oreotragus oreotragus. The sequence continues at coordinate 186,065 of SJYX01023005.1, read as the reverse complement.
AAGGGTGCATATATTTTTTAATCTAAAAATGAATAAACATAGCTAAAAAGAAACTGAGTCATGGATACAGATAATAGAACAGATCACTGCTAGAGGGGAAGAAGATAGGAAGAAGAGAAAATAAATGAGGGAGATTAAGAGGTACAAACTTTCAGTTACAAAATAAACCAGTTATAGCTATGAAATATACAGTGTGGAGAATATAGTCGATAATGACATAATGCTTTTTATAGTGACAGATGCCAACTGGTGACTTACTTTGGTGATCATTTTGAAACAGATAGCAATCCTTGGTGGCTCAGCAGTAAAGAATCTATCTGTAATGCAAGAGATGTGGTTTGATTGCTGCATCAGGAAGATCTCCTGGAGAAGAAAATGGCCACCCACCCCAGTATTCTTTCCTGGAAAATCCCATGGATAGAGGAGCTTGGTGGATTACAGTCCACGGTGACGCAAGAGTTGGATGTGATTTAGTGACTAAACCACCCCGTTATGTAATGCCCTGTTATGTTGTAGGCCAGTTATACTTGAAAAACAAATAAATAAATTCATGAGAAAAGATGACTCATGGGGAAAGTGGGAAGAGGGGAAATTGGATGAAAGTAGTCAAGAGATACACACATCCAATTATGAGATAAATAAATACTAAGGCTGTAATGTACAGCATAATAGATATAGTTAATATTGCTGTGCATTATAGATGAAAGTTGCTAAGAGAGTAAATCCTAAGATTTTTCATCATAAAACCCTTTTTTTCCTATTTCTTAATGTTGTATCCTTAGGAGATGGTGGATGTTCACTAAATTAATTGTGATGATTGCATGATATGTGTAACTCAAAGCATTATGTGCATGCATGCTGTCACCTCAGTCATATTAAACTCTTTGAGACCTTATGGACTATAACCACTAAGCTCCTTTGTTCATGGGATTCTCCAAGCAAGAATACTGGAATGGGTTGCCTCTTCCAGGGGATCATCTCAACCCAGGGATTGAACCCACATATCTTACATGTCCTGGATCAGCAGGCGGGTTCTTTACCACTAGCACCACCTGGGAAACACAAATCATTGTGCTACAACTTAAACTTTTATGATGTTGCATGTCACTTATATCTCAATAAAACTGAAATAGAAAGACATTTAAAAGTTATAAGATTTGAGGCGTGAAGCACAACTCTACAGAAAATAGATACTATTGTATATAGTTATAGAAAAAAGTTATCAGAATTATTTGTAAAACTGAAGACATCTTTAGGTAATATTCAGAATGAATTTTCTCAGCATAGACATTAAAAGCCAAGAGTTAATAGATGGTGCATATGCACAAAGATTGAATACAGAATACTCTCTTAAGTTCAAGAAAGAGAATGGTGAAATCATTTTACTAGCGGAGGGGTAGAGGGAATTTCCATGGAAACAAATTATTAGGATGATATAAAGGCATGTATTATAGGTCGAATTGTGTCCCTCTAAAATTCATATAATGAATTCTTAACCTGCAATATGTGATTCAGCATGTGACTGTATTAACAGATAGACTCTTTTTTTTTAATTTTTACTTTATTTTACTTTACAGTACTGTATTGGTTTTGGCATACATTGACATGAATCCCCCACGGGTGTACATGAACTCCCAAACATGAACCCCCTCCCACCTCCCACCCCACATCATTCCTCCGGATCATTCCCATGCACCAGCCCCAAGCATCCTGCATCGAACATAGACTGGCGATTCGTTTCTTACATGATAGTATAAAGGAGGTCATTAGAGAGGGCCCTAAAGCAATATGACTGGTGTCCTTTTAAGGTGAAGAGATTAGGATACAATACAGGAACAGAGGGAAGATCACATGAAACATAGGGAGAAGATGGCCATGTACATGCCAAGGAGGGAGGCCCTCAGGAGAAATCAGCACTACTGACACCTTGATATTGAACTTTCAGCCTTCAGAATGAGAGGAAATAAATGTCTCCTGTGTAAGTCACTCAGTCTAGGGTACTTTGTTTTTCAGCCTTAGCAAGGTAGCATATCATGTTTTCAGGGTATGAGGAAAACCTAGAAGAAGAAAGATGAATAAAGCAGTGTAGAAATGGAGGCAATTTTTGTAGCAAAGACAGAAAGGAAGTAGAGGACTGTTTCTCGTGATAGATTCAGTTCAGTTCAGTTCAGTCGCTCAGTCGTGTCTGACTCTTTGCGACCCCTTGAATTGCAGAATGCCAGGCCTCCCTGTCCATCACCAACTCCCAGAGTTCACTCAAACTCACGTCTATCGAGTCAGTGATGAATAATCCATTTAGTTAGAAGTAATTTTTTGTGTGTAGAGATTGAGAATAGGGTTTAATACTAATTTCTTTTGATTAGTGTTATGCTGATTATATATATCAATTTAAGAACAGTGGAAATAGCAAAATATATTGTCTTCAAATCCATGTTATTTTCTATTCCTTTTATTTGGGTCTTTAATTTAGCTCAGTATTTTGTGATCTCTGTATATATATATATTCATCTTTCATTAAATTTATTACTAGATATTTAATGACTGGCAGACTTTTTATGAATTAATTCATTTGCACATTTAGTTTCTTTTTGTGGGTATGGATAATTCATTTAAATAAGCCTTCTGTCTAACAGCTTGCTAGATAACTAACAACTTGCAAAATACTAATAATTGGTAAAATTTTAGTAGTATCTATATTTATAACCATATCCTTTGTGAAAAAATTTTTCATCCTCAAATTTTATTCAGCTTATTTATTTTTGTTGACTTATTGTACTAACAAGGACTTGTACAATGGTACCTGGAAATGTTTATAGGGAGTTGTTGTTCAGTCACTAAGTCGTGTCCACCTCTTTGTGACCCAGTGAAATTCAGTATACCAGGCTTCCCTGTTCTTCACCATCTCCCAGAGTTTGCTCAGATTCATGTCCCTTGAGTCAGTGATGCCACCCAATCATCTAACCCTCTGTCATCTGCTTCTCCTCTTGCCCTAAATCTTTCCCAGCATCAGGTTCTTTTCCAGTGAGCTGGCTTTTCACATCAGGTGGCAAAAGTATTGGAGCTTCAGCATCAGTCTTTACAATGAATATTCAGTATTGATTTCCTGTAAGATTGACTGGCTTGATCTCCTTGCCATCCAAGGGACTCTCAAGAGTCTTCTCCAGCACCATAGTTCAAAATCATCAATTCCTTGGTGCTGAGCCATCTTTACGGCACAAGTCTCACATCCGTACAAGACTGCTGGAAGAACCATAGCTTTGACCATCTGGACCTTAGTCAGCAAAGTGATGTCTTTGCTTTTTAATATGCTGTCTGGTGGCTCAGACAGTAAAGCGTCTGCCTACAATGCGGGAGACCTGGGTTCGATCCCTGGGTCAGGAAGATCCTCTGGAGAAGGCAATGGCAGCCCACTCCAGTACTCTTGCCTGGAAAATCCCATGGATGGAGGAGCGAGGTAGGCTACAGTCCATGAGGTCGCAAAGAGTCGGACGGGACTGAGTGTCTTCACTTCATTTCACTTCTAGGTTTGCCATAGCTTTTCTTCCAAGGAGCAAAATCTTTTAATTTCATGGCTTCAGTCACTGTCTATAGTGATTTTGGAGCCTGAAAAAATAAAATTTGTCAGTTTCCAATTTTTTCCCATCTATTTGTTGTGAAGTGATGGAACCAGATGCCATGATCTTTGTTTTTTGAATGTTGAGTTTTAAGCCAGAGTTTTCACTCTCCTCTTTTACCTTCATCAGGAAGCTCTTTAGTTCTTCTTTGCTTTCTGCCATTAGGGTGGTATCATCACCATATCTAAGGTTGTTGATATTTCTTCCAGCAGTCTTGATTCCATCCTGTGCTTCACCTAGCCTGGCATTTCGCATCATGTACTCGGCATATAAGTTAAATAAGCAGGATAACAATACAGTCTCGATATACTCCTTTCCCAATTTGGATCCAGTCCATTGTTTCATGTCTGGTTCTAACTGTTGCTTCTTGACCTGCATACAGATTTCTCAAGAGACAGGTAAGGTGGTCTGGTATTTCCATCTCTTGAAGAATTTTCCACAGTTTGTTGTGATCCACACAATCAAAGGCTTTAGCATTTTCAATGAAGCAGAAGTCAATGTTTTTCTGGAACTCCTTTGCTTTTTCAAAGATAGAACAGTTGTTGGCAATTTGATCCCTGAATTCCTCTCCCTTTTCTAAATCCAGTTTGTACATCTGGAAGTTTTTGGTTCACATACTGCTGAAGCCTGGCTTGAAGGATTTTATGCACAGTCTTGCTAGTATATGAAATGAGTTCAACTACATGATAATTCTAGACCTTCTAGAACTAATACCGAAAAAAGATGTCCTTTTCATTGTAGGGGATTGGAATGAAAAAGTAGGAAGTCAAGAAACACCTGGAGTAACAGGCAAATTTGGCCTTGGAATGCGGAATGAAGCAGGGCAAAGACTAATAGAGTTTTGCCAAGAAAATGCACTGGTCGTAGCAAACACCCTCTTCCAACAACACAAGAGAAGACTCTACATATGGACATCACCAGATGGTCAACACTGAAATCAGATTGATTATATTCTTTGCAGCCAAAGATGGAGAAGCTCTATACTGGCAACAAAAACAAGACAAGGAGCTGACTGTGGCTCAGATTATGCACTCTTTATTGCCAAATTCAGACTTAAATTGAAGAAAGTAGGGAAAACGGCTAGACCATTCAGGTATGACCTAAATCAAATCCCTTATGATTATACAGTGGAAGTGAGAAATAGATTTAAGGGCCTAGATCTGATAGATAGAGTGCCTGATGAACTATGGAATGAGGTTTGTGGCATTGTACAGGAGACAAGGATCAAGACCATCCCCATGGAAAAGGAATACAAAAAAGCAAATGGCTGTCTGGGGAGGCCTTACAAATAGCTGTGAAAAGAAGAGAGGTGAAAAACAAAGGAGAAAAGGAAAGATATAAGCATCTGAATGCAGAATTCTGAAGAATAGCGAGAAGAGATAAGAAAGCCTTCCTCAGCAATCAATGCAAAGAAATAGAGGGGGAAAAAAAAAAGAATGGGAAAGACTAGAGATCTCTTCAAGAGAATTGGAGATACCAAGGGAACATTTCATGCAAAGATGGGCTCGAAAAAGGATAGAAATGGTATGGACCTAACAGAAGCAGAAGATATTAAGAAGAGGTGGCAAGAATACACAGAAGAACTGTATGAAAAAGATCTCCACGACCCAGATAATCAGGATGGTGTGATCACTCATCTAGAGCCAGACATCCTGGAATGTGAAGTCAAGTGGGCCTTAGAAAGCATCACTACGAACAAAGCTAGTGGAGGTGATGGAATTCCAGTTGAGCTGTTTCAAATCCTGGAAGATGATGCTGTGAAAGTGCTGCACTCAATATGCCAGCAAATTTGGAAAACTCAGCAGTGGCCGNCCTCCCAGAATACTGGAAATAAAAGCAAATATAAACAAATGGGATCTAATTAAAATTAAAAGCTTCTGCACAACAAAGGAAACTATAAGCAAGGTGAAAAGACAACCCTCTGAATGGGAGAAAATAATAGCAAATGAAGCAACTGACAAACAACTAATCTCAAAAATATACAAGCAACTTATACAGCTCAATTCCAGAAAAATAAACGACCCAATCAAAAAATGGGCCAAAGAACTAAATAGACATTTCTCCAAAGAAGACATACGGATGGCTAACAAACACATGAAAAGATGCTCAACGTCACTCATTATCAGAGAAATGCAAATCAAGACCACAATGAGATACCACTTCACACCAGTCAGAACGGCTGCGATCCAAAAGTCTGCAAGCAATAAATGCTGGAGAGGGTGTGGAGAAAAGGGAACCCTTTTACACTATTGGTGGGAATGCAAACTAGTACAGCCACTATGGAGAACAGTGTGGAGATTCCTTAAGAAATTGCAAATAGAACTGCCTTATGACCCAGCAATCCCATTGCTGGGCATACACACCAGTTATATATATTTGCAGAAGAAAATTTTTACAAATCTAAGTTAACAATAAGAGTGTGAAGTAATAAGAAAGCAGAAGAAAAAACAGAAAGTGGATAATTGAAATAAATTCAGTAAACGTTAGCAGTTCTTAAACTAACACCACTATAACAACAAACAGATTTCTAGGTGTTAGCAGATTTTAGAAGAGAGCCAGAAAATAATAGCCAAATGGAAGCAAAGAATATGAAATATTTTAGAAAGAAAATGCTATAGCTTTGTGTTTTCTTAAAAGAGGGTAAAAAAAAATCTGAGAATCTGAGTATTTGGGTCAACCTGGACCATTTTTGCATGGGTTAGTACTGTGTGGACCAGAACCCTCAGTCTTAGCCATGGGTTAAATGCCATCTGCATCAACTGATTTTAAAGCTTGACATCATTACACACAGGTGCAGATTCATTAGATGTCTAGTTGTAAGTCATACCATAATATTCCTTTTGTCATATGGATTATTCAGGAATATTTGATTATGACTTCAGAGCTCTTAGAATCCCTATCTTATTATAAATTGTACATTCCAAAATTAAGATGTTTTATCCCCTTAATATTTACTTTCCACACTACTGATTTACATTTACTAACCTATTAAACTAGGCAGATGTGCCATTGGTTTTTGAATAATTACTTTTGTAGGAAAAACTTCATTGTTTACAGAAATGTTTGAAAAATACTATCTGTCTTTCTAATTACTAGCAATTTGTATCAGCTAGAAATTCCAAATTCAGAGTTGCCTAACTTATTCACTTCTGTTTTGTTTCTTTGTCTTATAGAATTTTGACTTCTCTGTCTTTTGCAGGTGATGATATTTAGATTTCAGAATACACAAGAGGGTATTGTAATTCTCTGCAGGCAGCAAATCTTTAGCCACTGATGTTTGTGTCATTTTGCAAGGCTCTGAGGTACAGCAATGCTATAGTCTACCAATAGATTACAAAGACCTAAAATGACTTCAGATTCTGATGAAGGTGAAGTTAATACTTTGAATCTGCTTATTTTTTGTTAGAGATAGCCTGTAGTTTAACATATATATTACATTTTGAAAATGAACAAAAACACTTAGTTGATTGTAGTAGCACTTGGAATGGTGAATTCATGTATATATATGTAATATTGAATTAAAGAAAAGACCCTAATCATCTGAGTATAAACATTGAAAATGGTGCAAAATGAAGAAAGCAGGGGCTGTCTCTTATACACATCTTTTATAGGNTACATTTTGAAAATGAACAAAAACACTTAGTTGATTGTAGTAGCACTTGGAATGGTGAATTCATGTATATATATGTAATATTGAATTAAAGAAAAGACCCTAATCATCTGAGTATAAACATTGAAAATGGTGCAAAATGAAGAAAGCAGGGGTGGGGGGTGCATAAAACAGACACTTGAGAAATTTTTCAAGCATGATTCTTTGTCTTCTTGAACTCCGATTTAAACGTTGCTTAGCAACAGTGGCAGTAACAGCTGGGACACCCTTGATCTTGTTGTGTAAACTATTAAAAATAGGTGATGGAAAGTGGCACCATGGAAACAATGACTCTACTGAAGCAGGTGTCTGTAATGCTGCTTTTCAATTTAATGTTGGAGGTGTAAATTACAAAAGAAAAAAGAAACTGATCTTTAATTCTCTTGGACTTTGATAACAGATCTATTTCTTGATTTTGTATTGTTCTTGCAATTTCCCAAAAATGTTGGTTCAGTAAATTGTTGATATTTTAGTTGATTACTTGATATTGTATTTATATTTCTAAAATCATTAAAAAAATCATTTCAAAATAGATGAATACATTTCTGAAGTCTTTTAGAAAAGATTCCACTTTCTAAATAACTGAATTTTCACGGAATCTAGATTCTAAGTATCCATTTAATGTGAATCAATAAAATGTGCTATATAATTGTTATTGTACATGGATCTTTCAGACTTCTCATTTATTAATGTTATTTTTCAAAGGCTGATCATCTCGTTGTTTATTTTAGGTTGATAGGAATCACTCTTGAATAATTCTTGGATCTTGTTTAAATATTTTAAATAATATTATAAACATACTCCTGTTATCTATTTCTCATGGACTTAGCCCCATAAAGACAGCAATAAACAATGCCTCAGTTCTTCTTTTCAGATAGCTTTGTAGGATGCCATACTTGATGACCTAGGCTGTCAGTATAAACCTCGATGTTGGTCAGAGTGGAGAGGGCACTTTTCCAGCAATGTCACCTAAATCAAGCTTTTCTTGTCTTTCTAGTCAACTTGTTTTTCCAGATATTCAATTGATATAACCTTAAAAAAGGAATAAATGTTAAGAGATTATGTTTTAGAGAATTTAAATAAAACATTTAATGATTACAAGATCATTTTTATTCTTATTTCACAGACAGGAAACTGAATGCCTGAAAGGTATTAATTTTAACAAAGGACAGACTGAAATTTATGAGGTAATATATCTAATTAGTGATTAAAACTGAGATTTGAACCAGTGCTCTTTCCAGTGTATTAGGGTGCTAAATTTAGCCTCTTATACTACAGATTTTAGAACCTTGGGAAGATTTGATAGTTATTGAATAGTATTTCATGGAAACTTTTAGTCATTTTAGTGTGAACTCATGCATCATAAAACTCATGAAAACAAATATGCATAAATAAAGAATATTAAGAAAAGCATATCCTGTTCAAACACAAGAGAACCCATTGGAACTAAATTGAGAACAAACACAAAGCAGTGAGTGATGCTGCTCTCCAGTCTTCTGATTCCTAAGTTCGTAAGCAGGTAGAGTGGTAGGAATTTTGGATTCAGCAGAACAATGGCAAAAAATAATTCTTCTATTTTAGATAGGTGTTTGAAGCCACGCTTAGTGTTTGAAATCAGATCATACAGTGAGACTCTTCTCACCAAAAAGAAAGTAAAACTCATTGCCTATGAGTATGGTCTGTATAATCCCCATAAAAATCCATTAAAAATGGAGTAGAACTGATCATTTCAGCAAAGTTTCTATGTGAACTATTACTGTTGAACATTCATAAAATTAAAACAAATTAGGAAGTGAAGTATAGTGTGTGCAAATACATTTAAGTGATAAAGCACAAGAATAGGGAGATAAATATATTTCAAATCTTATATAAAGAAAATGATGAAACATTATTTAAGACCTTTAAAAGGTCATAAATAAAAAGAAAATATGATTTTATATAAAGTCAGAATCAGTACTAGAAGTATAGCTGTTCTAAAAATAGCTATAAATTAAATAGAATTCCAGTTAGCCTCTCAGTAGGATTTTTCCTGGAAAAAGCTGACATTCCTAAATCATACAGAAGTGTGAATGATCACTAACTGCCAAGATGATTTTGTAGAAAGGACATGGTATGTATAATGACCCTGCTTTAACCTGTATCAAGGGAATTCTGGTTTGACTTTTTATCAAAAGAAGTGCAAACTATCAGAAAAGGTATTTGATGAACATAATTCTCAAATTATTGAAAAAATATCACTGAACCCTTAATTATACTTTAAGCTATTCGTTGAAGTTGTCAGGGGAGTTAAATTTAGATGTAAGACAGACTGGCTTGGCAAAATTTAAGTGAGCTGTCTATTCTTTTGCTGCTTATTCCTATCATATTGTAAAGGAAAAATTCAACAAGTTTTTATATACTAATTTTAAACTCATTTTGAAGAAACAATAATATAATATTGACAATACATTCCTTCTGAACTGTTTTGAAAAATATTGGAATATTATCCTGCCCCAATTGTGCAGGTGTTTCAAAAGAATCACTTTTGTTCTGCTACTGTTTTCTAAGGTAACAATCCTGTTAGCTTATGTAAATTTAAAGAACATTTGCAACTTCTGATTTTCCATTTCTCACATAGGCAGAATCTCTATTTTTTAAGTCACCTAAGGAAATCTGACTCAAATCGTTTCTTTCTTGTTCTTTTTGACTGAAGTGTACTTGATTTACAGTACTTTGTTAGTTTCAGGTATACAGCAAAATGATTCCATTTATCTCTGCTGCTGCTGCTGCTGCTGCTAAGTCACTTCAGTCGTGTCTGACTCTGTGTGACCCCATAGACGGCAGCCCACCAGGCCCCCCCATCCCTGGGATGGGGATTTTCCAGGCAAGAGTACTGGAGTGGGGTGCCATTGCCTTCTTCATATATGCATTAGTATACTGTATTGGTGTTTTTCTTTCTGGCTTACTTCNCTTTGTTTGCTATTATTTTCTCCCATTCTTAAGGCTGTCCTTTCACCTTACTTATAGTTTCCTTCATTTTGCAAAAGCTTTTAAGTTTAATTAGGTCCCATTTGTTTATTTTTGCTTTTATTTCTAATATTCTGGGAGGTGGGTCATAGAGGATCCTGCTGTGATTTATGTTGGAGAGTGTTTTGCCTATGTTTTCCTCTAGGAGTTTTATAGTTTCTGGTCTTACATTTAGATCTTTAATCCATTTTGAGTTTATTTTTGTATATGGTGTTAGAAAGTGTTCTAGTTTAATTCTTTTACACGTGGTTGACCAGTTTTCCCAGCACCACTTGTTAAAGAGATTGTCTTTTCTCCATTGTATATTCTTGTCTCCTTTGTCAAAAATAAGGTGTCCATCCATAGGTGCATGGATTTATCTCCAGGATTTCTATTTTGTTCCTTTGATATATATTTCTGTCTTTGTGCGAGTACCATACTGTCTTGATGATTGTGGTGTTGTAGTAGAGCCTGAAGTCAGGCAGGTTATTTCCTCCAGTTCCATTCTTCTTTCTCAAGATTGCTTTGGCTATTTGAGGTTTTTTTGTATTTCCATACAAATTGTGAAATTATTTGCTCTAGTTCTGTGAAAAATACCTTTGGTAGCTTGATAAGGATTGCATTGAATCTATAGATTGCTTTGGGTAGTATACTCATTTTCACTGTATTGATTCTTCCAATCCATGAACATGATATATTTCTCCATATATTTGTTTCCCCTTTGATTTCTTCACCAGTGTTTTATAGTTTTCTATATATAGGTCTTTAGTTTCTTTACATAGATATATTCCTAAGTATTTTATTCTTTTCATTGCAGTGGTGAATGGAACTGTTTCCTTAATTTCTCTTTATATTTTCTCATTGTTAGTGTATAGGAATGCAAGGGATTTCTGTGTGTTAATTTTATATCCCACAACTTTAAATAAGCTTGTTTCTATTATTTTATAGATTCCAGATATAAGTGATAGCATATATTTTTATTTTGCTCTGTGGTTTACTTCACTCAGTATGATAATCTCTGAATAAAGTGAAAGTTTTAGTCACTCAGTATCTGACTCTTTGTAATCCCATGGACTCTAGCATACCAGACTTCTCTACCCATGAAATTCTCTAGGAAAAAATACTGGATTGGGTAGCCGTTCCCATCTCTGGGTATCTTCCCTACTCAGGGATTAAACCCAGGTCTCCCACATTGCAATCAGATTCTTTTCACTCTGAGTCACCCAAGAAGGCCATAATAATCTCTAGGTCCATTTGTATTGCTACAAATGGCAATATTTCGTGTTTTTTTTTATTATGGTCGAGTAATAGTGTATTGTATATACATACCACATCTTTATCCATTCATCTGTTAATGGACACTTTGGTTGCTTCCATGTCCTGACTATCGCAAACACTGCTGCTGTGAACATTAGGGTGCATGTATCTTTTCACTGGGGCTTCCCTGATAGCTCAGTTGGTAAAGAATCCACCAGCAATGCAGGAGACCCCGGTTCAACTCCTGGATTGGAAAGATCCGCTGGAGAAGGGATAGGCTGCCCACAATGGAGAAAAGACAATATCTTCAGCAAATGGTATTTGCAAAACTGGACAACTTCATGCAAGTCAATGAAGTTATAACATTCCCTCACACTGTACACAAAAATAAAGTCAAAATGACACCATAAAACTCCTAAAAGAGAACATAGGCAAAACATTCTCTGACATAAATCATAGCAATGTTTACTTAGGTCAGTCTTCCAAAGCAAAAGAAATAAAATAAAAAAATACACAAATGAGATCTAATCAAACTTAAAAACTTTTCCACAGAAAGGAAACAATAAACAAAAGAAAAAGCCAACCAAAGGCTGGGAGAAAATATTTACAAGTGATGTGACTGACAAGTAGTTAATTTCCAAAATATCCAAGCAGCTTATATAGCTCAATATATTAAAAAAAAAGCCCAAAAAAGGATACTTAACATAGCTAATTATTAGAGAAATGCAAATCAAAACTACAATGAAATATGAATTACACCAGTCAGAATGGCTATCATCAACATGTCTACAAATAATAAATGTTCAACAGGGTGTTAAAAAAAAGGGAACCCTCCTACACTTTTGGGGGAACATAATTGGTATAACTGCTATGGAAAACAGTAAGGAAGTTTCTTAAAAAACTAGAAGTAGAGCTAACATTTGATATGGCAATCCCACTCCTGGGCATATATCCAGAAAAGACAAAAATTTGAATTTGAATCCTTTCTGATTAACCCATTATGAGTCTATGATCCATTTGATATTTTCAATATATTAAGGAGGGGTTTATTACCAAACTAGTTGTTTAATTAATCTCAGCTAAATTGCTCTTCAAAAAAAGTCATCTCCTTGGGACTATGTTCCAATATGCAAAAAATGTAATGATAAACAAAAGTAAAGGAAAAAATTGTATCTTTCAGTGTTATAAATGTGCTTTAAAAATATCAGTGGCTCTTATGATTGTTCACACACTTGAGATGGACTTTTTATTAGGCTTTAACTACTATCACATTTGATGTTGGGAAAGATTGAGGGCAGGAGGAGAATGGGGCAACAGAGGAGGAAATGGTTGAGTGGCATCATCAACTCAATGGATATAGCTTTGAGCAAACTCCAGGAGATAGTGAAGAACAAGGAAGCCTGGCATGGGGTAGTACTTGGGGTCACATGGAGTTGGACACAATTGAGCATGAACAACAACAGCAACTATCAAATTGCCTAGCTATATTCTTGAGCAAAAATTCAGAATTTTCTAGGGACTATTTTAGTTGTTCCTGATAAAGTAGTGACTTTGTTTACAATTGACATAGAAATCTACTTTTGTGAGTGAGTCATTGTTAACTGAATTTGGGAACCAGGTTAGCTTGTTTCATATCCTAGGCCAACCACTTATTAGCTGTATAATATTGAGCACATTTTTATTCTTCAATTTCCTCATTGGCAACTTCACATAGTTCTCATGAGGGTTAAATGAATTAATACATATAAACCTAGAAGGAGTGTTTGACACAGCCATCGCAGGCTAGGTGTCAGCTGTGATGATCTGGTTGACTGAGTTGATGACCTACTCAAGCTCTAGGCATTCCTTTCAAAAGCACTTGAGCTTTTTAGGATAAACATTTGAAGCTTAATGAAATGAAATCAGAACACTGTGGTCTAAATGCCAAATATTTATTTCATTGAAAGAAAGGGCTAATCTAGGTCTAAAATAGAAGAATAAATTTTAATCATGCCAAATAAACCATTTTAAATTTAGCTTTTCTCTTTTAATTTGTCTAAAAATCTGTTGTTAATTTATATCAATTCTTTATCATTATAAATTTCTAAACAGGTCAGCAAGACAAATAGACACACACATATATGAGTGTATGTTTACAGTTGTATATGCTTACACTCATGTATCTATATTTATAACAGGTTAATGATTAATATGATCTCTGTTCATTTCCAAGGCAAACCATTCAATATCAGAATAATCCAAGTCTATGCCCCAACCAGTAATGCTGAAGAAGTTGAAGTTGAATGGTTCTGTGAGTACCGACATGACCTTTTAGAAATAACACCCCAAAAGATGTCCTTTTCATTATAGGGGACTAGAATGCAAAAGTAGGAAGTCAAAAAACACCTGGGGTAACGGGAAAATTTGGCCTTGGAATGTGGAATGAAGCAGGGCAAAGCCTAGAGTTTTGCCAAGAGAATGCACTGGTCATAACAAACACCCTATTCCAACAACACAAGAGAAGACTCTACACATGGACATCACCAGATGGTCAATACCAAAATCAGATTGATTATATTCTTTGCAGAGAAGATGGAGAAGCTCTATACAGTCAGCAAAAACAAGACCAGGAGCTGACTGTGGCTCAGATCATGAATGCCTTATTGTAAAATTCAGACATCAATTGAAGAAACTAGGGAAAAACACTAGACCATTCAAGTCTGACCTAAATCAAGAGTGGAGACATTACTTTGCCAACTAAGGTCCGTCTAGTAAAGGTTATGGTTTTTCCAGTGGTCATGTATGGATGTGAGATATGACTGTGAAGAAAGCTCAGCGCCAAAGAATG
>SJYX01023005.1:121348-166418 GCA_006410675.1 Oreotragus oreotragus | reverse complement strand
TCCCTTGTTGTAGAGCACAGATTCTAGGGCATGTGGGCTTCAGTAGTTGCAGAATATGGGCTCGGTAGCTGTGGTTTCCAAACTCTGGATCATAGATTCTATAGTTGTGGCACATGGGCTGTCTTGCTGATCCTGCTCACAGAGCCAGTTGTCTCAGTGTATCTCACTGTGCACACTATTTGCTGAACCCAGGGTAGGCAAGGTGTGAGCTAAGAGGTGGAAGGAAATTCAAGGAGCATAGGAACTGCAGACACATTTATTCTCTCCTGGCTGGCATGGCAGCCATAACACAGCCTCTCTCCTGGTTAATGCAGCAGCTGTAGCAGCAGTCATAACATAACATAACCATTCATAACATAACCTCACATAACGTAACCATGATATTGTTCCAATGTAGCCTGAATATAGCAGCAGCCAGAAGTTTAGCAGTGAAGCTCATACAGGCACACCACAGAGTAGCCCGCAACCAAGTGAGTACCTCGTGAGGTGCATGCACAGTGCTATAATTGATTTCAGCTATTACATAACCATGCAAAGTCATTGTTTATAGAACATGGTGCTAGAGGGTAAGATAGCCTGACTGGCACCATCTTGTTCCTTTCCCCACATGGGCTTAGTTGCTTCGAGTCATGTAGGATCTTCCTGGTGGTGGTGGTGGTGGTGGTGGTGGTGGTTTAGGCGCTAAGTTGTGTCTGACTCTTGCAATCCCATGGATAGAGGAGACTGGAAGGCTACCGTCCATGTGTTTACTGACTGGCACCATCTTGTTCATTTCCCCACATGGGCTTAGTTGCTTCGAGTCATGTAGGATCTTCCTGGTGGTGGTGGTGGTGGTGGTGGTGGTGGTTTAGGCGCTAAGTTGTGTCTGACTCTTGCAATCCCATGGATAGAGGAGACTGGAAGGCTACCGTCCATGTGTTTCTCCAGGCAAGAATACTGGGGTTGATTGGCATTTCCTTCTCCAAGGGATCTTCTGAACCAGGAATCTAACCCTGGTCTCCTGCATTATTGGAGGACTCTTTACCAACTGAGCTACAAGGGAAGCCCAGGGATCAAACCCATGTTTCTTGCACTGGTTGGTGGATTCTTTACCACGAAGCCACCAGGGAAATCCTATGCAAAATACTTTCTGTATTAGTATATATTTCTAAAATATATACTAAAAGTAAAAGTGATGCAAAAGAAACATGCCATGTGCATATCTGATTCTTTCAGTTCAATTCAGTCACTCAGTCGTGTCCGACTCCTTGCGAACCCATGAATCGCAACATGCCAGGCCTCCCTGTCCATCACCGTCTCCTGGGGTTCACTCAGACTCACGTCCATCGAGTCAGTGATGCCATCCAGCCATCTCGTCCTCAGTCGTCCCCTTCTTTTCCTGCTCCCAATCCCTCCCAGCATCAGAGTTTTTTCCAGTGAGTCAACTCTTCACATGAGGTGGCCAAAGTATTGGAGTTTCAGCTTTAGCATCATTCCTTCCAAAGAAATCCCAGGGTTGATCTCCTTCAGAATAGGCTGGTTGGATCTCCTTGCAGTCCAAGGGACTCTCAAAATTTTTCTCGAACACTACAGTTCAAAAGCATCAATTCTTTGGTGCTCAGCTTTCTTCACAGTCCAACTCTCACATCCATACATGACTACTGGAAAAACCATAGCCTTGACTAGACAGACCTTAGTCGGCAAAGTAATGTCTCTGCTTTTGAATATACTATCTAGGTTGGTCATAACTTTTCTTCCAAGGAGTAAGCATCTTTTAATTTCATGGCTGCAGTCACCATCTGCAGTGNCAGGTTGGATCTCCTTGCAGTCCAAGGGACTCTCAAGAGACTTCTCCAGCACCACAGTTCAAAAGCATCAATTCTTCAGCACTCAGCTTTCTTTATAGCCCAACTCTCACATCCATATATGACTATTGGAAAAACCATACCGTTGACTAGACGGACCTTTGTTGGCAAAGTAATGTCTCTGATTTTTAATATGCTGTCTAGTTCAGTCATAGCTTTTCTTCCAAGGAGCAAGCGTCTTTTAATTTCATGGCTGCTGTCACCATCTGCAGTGATTTTGGAGCCCCAAAAATAAAGTTTCTCACTGTTCATATTTTCCCCATCTATTTCCCATGATTGGACTGGTTCTAAGATAGTGAGGAAAAAAAAATGAAAATTATACTTCTGATAGCTAAATAGTTTATGAATTATATATAGATGAATCATATCTTTATGCTACACATAGTATGTTTTCCCCAAATATAATACCAAGAATAAAGCTAAAAGGTATCAGAAAAGGGAGAAATCACTTCAGAGAGACTGCTATGAGCTTCCTGAAAAGGTCATGGGATTTAAAGGATTTCAGAATTCAAACAGAAATGCTAAGTATAATCTAAACAAGTTTAAGAAGTCTCATAGATTCACTAAATTATACCGAGAGGACTCTAAAGGATTAATGCAGTTTGATCCTTTCTTATTCAGATTTGCAATAGGAAGGAGTGTTCAAAGATCATTATGTTCTGAAATTTCTGTAATGAGGAACCAAAGGCAATAATCTGTGCCAAAGATGAGGGAGAGGGAGAGGGAGGGGGAGAGGGAGAGGGAGGGGGAGAGGGTGGGATGATTTGGGAGAATAGCATTGAAATATGTGTACTATCATGTAGGAAATGAATCGCCAGTCTGTGTTCGATGCAGGATGCAGGATGCTTGGGGCTGGTGTATGGGGATGATCCAGAGGGATGATGGGGGGTGGGAGAAGGGAGGGGGATTCATGTTTGGGAGTTTGTGTACACCCGAGGTGGATTCATGTCAATGTAAAGTAAAATTTAAAAAATAAATAAATTAATTAATTAAAAAAAAAAAGAATCCACATCCCAATGCAGGAGACCTGGGTTCAGTCCCTGGGTTGGGAAGATCCCCTGGAGAAGGGAAAGGCAATACACACCAGTACTCTTGCCTGGAAAATCCCATGAACAGAGGAGCCTGGGGGGCTACAGTCCATGGGGTCACAAAGAGGAGGTTCATGATGGAGGGGATATATGTACACCTATGGCTGATTCATGTTGATGTTCGACAGAAAACAACAAAATTCTGTAAAGCAATTATCCTTCAATTAAAAAAGTAAATTAAGTAAAATAAAAGAGTCGACATACACACAAAAAAAAGAATAAAAAATGTTTTGTGTTTTTTATTTGGTAGTTATCTATGCCCAAAGGAAAGGCATTGGTATGCTGAATGATGAAACATGTTAATGATTATCAATTGAACACATTGTGTTTAGTATTCAAAATCAGCATACTTTTTACTGTCATTTGGAAACAAAGTAAAATAATTAAGGTGAATAGTTGGGTTCTGCCACTAAGATAAGACTAACAGAAAAATATTAAATTTACTCATATTTTTCTACCTAATACTCTCTTCACACTCTTTATGTTGAGCCTTAAAAAAAAAAAAATTGAATCCCTGGATAATATTTTGAATCACTGTTAGGAAAAGTGTTTTCTCATAACACTGAAAGTGATTCAGAGGTGGGGGTGCAACTTATCACAGTGAGTTTTTATGTACCCTTATGAACACAAAATAATAATGGCCACAAGTAAGACATATTTTCTCAAATAATTTCTTGTAAACAGTGTTGACTTAAATAAAGAAGATCAATCTTTAGAAATTAACATAAATAACCCTAACCTATTTTAGGGCTTCCCAGGTGGCCCTCGTGGTAAAGAACCTGCCTGCCAATGCAGAAGGCAAGGAAACCTGAGTTCAAATGGGTGTGATTCATGGGTCGGGAAGACCCTCTGGAGGAGGGCATGACAACCCACTCCAGTATTTTGCCTGGGAAGTTCCACCAACAGAGGCACCTGGCAGGCTAAGTCCATAGGTCACAAAGAGTCAGATATGACTGAAGGGATTTAGCATTTAGCAACTTATTTTAGAGTTCCATTTAAATTTCAACTTGACATTTGTTTATAATGTGTGTATCTTGTACTGCCCCAAATTAGAAAAGAAATATTTTGCCATAAAAATAATTCCATATTTTTCATAAGAAGTGATAAATTATTTGATTGTAAGTTCACTTGCACAGTATAAATATTTGTGATTTAACACTAAATTAATGGTGCTAAATCCATATTCAAGCTGACTTTGCTGGCTTATAATTAATTGGATACTGTTCAGACTTTAGCTTGCCAATTACTTGACAGAAGGAAAAGTGGAGGTTCACAGTAAGCATATTCTGGCATCAGACTTTCTGAGACTTGCTTCTTTAGAATGCATTCATGGGTACTACCAGATTGCTTTTACTAACAGGATTTCAGAATATATCACAAATAAGATCTACATTTGTATCTGTACCATTTTTTTCTTAAGTTTTAAATCATATCTGTCTCCATGCCATCTGTCAGACACTTGTGAAAGGGATGACTCACTTGCTAAAAAGCCTAAATGTCATCACGTGAGTGTCATGCTCATGTAACATACTTCAAGAGAAATTTATCACCAAATAAAGAAGTGTCAACTTAAAACTACTTTTTCTTTACTTCTACTAAATTCATTTTCCTTTCATCTTCTATCCAACTGATATTTTAATAAGAAATAAATTTCAAAATGAATTTAGAAATATAATTTTGGTTGTCCATGAGATTGTTTTATTCTAATTCATCTCAGTTCCTTGAGTAAAAGAAATTAAGCAGAATTACAGTAGTAACTTGATATTTGATAGATCATGTACTCCTCAAAATGAAAATGTTGGACAAAATGAGAAGCAACTAATGCTATAGAAATAGGAAAAAAAAAAAAGGAATGGGTTTCTCTACCAATGGAATCCAAGAGGCTGATAATGCAGTTTTCAGTCTTTATTTTTGTGCAATTTTGTTGTTTATGGAGGAGTTGACATCCATGTCTATCAACTCCTATATCTCATCTATCATTAAGAATATATTGTTCATAAACAGCATTGCTTCATTTTTCTTCAAAGAATCACAGAACATGAATTCAAAATTTTAGTCTGACAAAACAGATAGAAGGGTTTATATAAACCCTAGGTTACATTTATGTGAATTATAAAAAAAAAATTCTGCTTAAAAAGAAAAAATTAAGTTTGTATACTCTTTAATTCTCAATAAAAATAAACATAACCCTAACTCATTATATATTATACACATTTAATTACTGAATATACAACAATAAAAAATTACTATTTTAAACTTTAAGGGCTCAAATTCACTAGAAAATAATTTGTAATAAAATCCATGTATGTTATACATTCATGAAAATTCTATTTTATGATTGCTTGATCTATTCCTCACTTTTTCATATAAGTGATTGCTATATTTTTATACTATAAACAAGATTATATAGATTAGTGGTTTTAAGCGATGTAATTTAAGAACTTACATTATCTTCTTTCAACTGTTATTGGGAAAGATAAATATATTCTTAAAAAGATGAAAATGTATCCAGTAAATAACTGCATATTGAATGGTTTGCCTTGGAGATGAACAGAGATCATTCTGTCTTTTTGAGATTGCATCCAAGTACTGCATTTCGGACTCTTTTGTTGACCATGATGNAGAATATAATCAATCTGATTTCGGTGTTGACCATCTGGTGATGTCCATGTGTAGAGTCTTCTCTTGTGTTGCTGGAAGAGGGTGTTTGCTATGACCAGTGCATTTTCTTGGCAAAACTCTATTAGTCTTTGCCCTGCTTCATTCCGCATTCCAAGGCCAAATTTGCCTGTTACTCCAGGTGTTTCTTGACTTCCTACTTTAGCATTCCAGTCCCCTATAATGAAAAGGACATCTTTTTTGGGTGTTAGTTCTAAAAGGTCTTGTAGTTTTCATAAAATTGTTCAACTTCAGCTTCTTCAGCTTTACTGGTTGGGGCATAGACTTAGATAACTGTGATGTTGAATGGTTTGCCTTGGAAACGAACAGAGATCATTCTGTCGTTTTTGAGATTGCATCCAAGTACTGCATTTCAGACTCTTTTGTTGACCATGATGGCTACTCCATTTCTTCTGAGGGATTCCTGCCCACAGTAGTAGATATAATGGTCATCTGAGTTAAATTCACCCATTCCAGTCCATTTTAGTTCACTGATTCCTAGAATGTCGACATTCACTCTTGCCATCTCTTGTTTGACCATTTCCAATTTGCCTTGTTTCATGGACCTGACATTCCAGGTTCCTATGCAATATTGCTCTTTACAGCATCAGATCTTGCTTCTACATGCACAACTGGGTATTGTTTTTTCTTTGGCTCCATCCCTTCTTTCTTTCTGGAGTTATTTCTCCACTGATCTCCAGTAGCCCATTTAGATAAATTTTTATTCAGAATTGCTGTGACCTGAATGCTTGTAAAAAGAAAGGAAAGTGAAATCGCTCTGTTGTATCTGACTCTTTGCTACCCCATGGACTGTAACCTACCAGACTCCTCCTTCCATGGGATCTTCCCGGCAAGATACTGGAGTGGGTTGCCATTTCCTTCTCCAGGATATCTTTTGAATCCAGGGATTGAAATCGGGTCTCCTGCATTGTAGGCAGGCGCTTTATCATTGAGCCACCAGGAAAGTCCTTCAGACTTGTATTCAAACTGAATGCTGTATTCCTCCAAAATTTATATGTTGAAATCTAGTGCTCAGAGAGATAGTATTAGGAGATTGCGCCTCTAGGGAGATGTTAGGTCAGGAAAGTAGAAACTTCATGAATAGAGTTAGTGCCCTTATGAAAGAGAACAGTAAAATCTCCCTTGTTGCTTTGGTCATGTGAGGTTATAGCTAGAGGAAAGTTAATTATGAGCCAGGAAACTAGTACTCACCAGACATAGAACATGACCATGCTTGCACTCTGATGTTGGATTTTTTCAGCCTCCAGATTTGTGAGGAATAAATTTCTGTTGTTATAAGCTCACCAAGTCTGTGCTTTTTTGTCATAGGAACCCAACTGGACTGAGACAGCAACAATTTTATATTTAGAGGGATCTTGCAAAAATGGTCAAAGAGTTTCCATATTCTCCTCACCAAGTTTCCCTAATATTAACTTCTTACATAACAGTGATATATTTGTTGAAACTAAGAAAGTAACCCTGAAGCTGAGAAAGACTGAAGTCAAAAGGAGAAGGCAAAAAGAAGAAGGCAACCGAGGATGAGATGATTAGATAACATCACTGATGCAATGGACATGAATTTGAGCAAATTCAGGGAGATAGTGGAGGACAGGGAAGCCTGGAATGCTGTAGTCCATGGGGCTGCAGAGTTGGACACAACTTACTGACTGAACATACACGCAAGAAAGTAATATTGGTATATTATTGTTAACTAGACTACAGATTTTATTTGAATTTTACCAGTTTTTTTTTTTTTAACTAATGTCTTTTTCTTTTCCAAGATCCAATCTAGGAAATCACATTGCATTTAGTCATTGTTTCTCCTTTGTCTTCTTTGATCTATGACAATTTCTAAGGTTTTGTTTTTGCTTTTTTTGTTTGTTTGCTTGTTTCCCCACAACTTTAGTGGTTTTGAAGAATATTGATCAGATATTCTGTGGAATGTTCCAGTTACAGATGTTATTTATCTGACTGGTGGTATCATCAGTGCTTTTTATTTCCCTTCTTATCTCTTTTAATTATTTTTATAGCTTAATAATGAACTATAATTAAAATATATTACAGTCTTCCCTGGTGGCTAAGTGGTGAAGAATCTACCTGATACTTTGGGAAACCTGGGTTCAATACCTGGTCTGGGAAGATCCCACATGCTGTGGAGCAACTAAGCTCTTGTGCCACAACTATTTAGCCTGTGCTCTAGACTCCAAGAAAACAACTATAGAGAACCTTACACTGCACCTACTCAAGCACACATGCCCTTGAGCCTGTGCTCAGCAATAAGAGAAGTCACCACAATGAAAAAACTGCACACCACAACCAGAGAATAGCCCCTGCTAGCCACAACTAGACAAAAGCCTGCACAGCAACGAAGACCTAGCACAGCCAATAAGGAAAGAAAGAACATTTAAAGAAAAAAAAATATTACTCTTGTAGTCACAATGTGGACTGGAATTTTACATCACATATCACAATATCTGAGATCCTCTTTGATCTTTGGGTATTCCTATGGCATCCAGCTACATGCAAGGATAAGCAGTACGCTCAGCACCTCAACTTGATCTTGCTTTCTTCTCAGGGCTTCTATACTGTGCGTGGGGAGTCTGCCAAGCTTGCTTGGCTGTGCTGACACAGTGCACAGCCTAACCCACACTTAACTGATAAGGGTCAGGGTATGATGGACATAAAACTCCTATCTTCCATGTTTCAGGCAGAAATTTATCAAGTGTATTCTATCTGCTCTATTCTATTCTGTTCTTTTCTATCGTATTCTATTCTATCATAGTGTATATTCTATGCTGTGTCTATAGTCTATAGAAACGTCAACCTCTTGTATATCAGAGTGGTAACTAATTCAAAAATTATTTTTGGATTGGCTTTTTTTCTATGTACCTCAGTCTTTTTAGTTCTCTGACTCCAGTTCCCTTGTTATAGGCCTTTTTATTTGTTTGTTTGTTTTTGTCTTCTGGGTGGTGGAGGTGGTAATACAAGCTTAGACAGTAAAATAGAATAATTATTAAATTGCATGTGAACTCATCAGACATGAATAATATTCTTGGTTAGTACTCATGTTATTTTTTTCAGACATTTACTGCATCTTTTTGTGGGCATAGAAGGATATACTGGAGCAAAGAAAAAATTATCTGCTGCTTATTAAAATTATTCCCTTAAAGACCTACTTAGGGAAACTGGAAAGATTAGAAATTTGACCATTGAAATTAATTAAGCACAGTGAAGTCTCTTGAGTTCATAAAATTAGATAAAGTAAAATTAGAGGGAGGAAAATCTCAGTAGACATATTTATCTAAATTTTGGGCACTAAAATTAATCCACAAGGACAGGAAAACTGTAGATTAAGCAGATAAAAATTGGTCTTCAATCTCTGCTGTATTTTGTATTTGCACCATGAGACTGCTGGAGGAAATAGAGTCATAACAAATTGTTCTGTCAAACACAGGCATTTTTTCTTTTGTAACTGGAAGAACTAAGCACTGGCACAAATAGGTATAAATATTGGAACTTAAGTAAGTGACAAATAATTCTGAGCATTTCCTATGCAAAGAAGGTAACAAATGAAGGGTAGGTCTTCTCCCATTATCTCGACCCCCAGTGCTTAACCATTTATAGAAAACATCTTTTATATCCTGTACAAGAAACTGCAATAGGCCCTTGGTAGATAAAGGTAGATTGGAGAAGGAAATGGCAACCCACTCCAGTGTTCTTGCTTGGAGAATCCCAGGGACAAGGGAGCCTGGTGGGCTGCTCTCTCCGGGGTCACACAGAGTCAGACACGACTGAAGCGACTTAGCAGCAGCAGCAGCAGCAGGAGCAGATAAGGGTGGACAAAGCACACACAGTCATTGAGATCACAAGCATATAATTGATAGAGAAAGTGCATAATGAATTCTGGAGAGCCATGGAGAAATAACTCCAGAAAGAAAGAAGGGATGGAGCCAAAGAAAAAGCAATACCCAGTTGTGCATGTAGAAGCAAGATCTGATGCTGTAAAGAGCAATAGTGCATAGGAACCTGGAATGTCAGATCCATGAAACATTATTTTGTAATGAGTGGTTGTGAGAAATACTGTATAAGCCCTAGAAAATATTGTATTTACTGGAGATTACTGAGATACTGGATGTTTCATTCACTTAATACCTTATTTTGATCCCCTCGAAAGAATGAAGTGATACACTTTCAGTGAAGAAAAGAAATAGAAAATACTAGAAGTACAAATTTGTCTCATATATTTACTGAAAAAAATGAATTTGCACAAAAGATATTGAAATTGTTTTCCTTAAGGAAAACTATTAAATAGTATTTATAATATTAATTAGCTTTACTTCTGGAGAAACTCCAATGCAATAGAGTAGCTTATTGAATATTTATCATATAAATATGGTAAATATCCAGCAGAAGATTGTGAAAAATATAGGAATTTGTTTTTTAAATGTAATTTTTCTTCAGTGTGTGGCTTTCAGAAAGTGAAACCTGTTAAATTAAAAAAAAAGAAGTGAGACCTGTTAGCAGAGTATTTATCCCATAATTTATATTTCTATCAAGAATATTTATATATTCCTTTATAAATGCAGACATCCCATTGATATATTTAAAAGAGCTGTTCAGGAATTGGATGAAGGCAGCTGATGGGATGGATGCCCTGGTGGGTTAGTGGCAAACAACCTGCCTGCAGTGTTGGAGACACATTCAGGAGACATGGATTCAGGCTTGATCCATGGGTGAATCAGGAAGATCCCTTGGAGAAGGAAATGGCAACCCACTCTGGTATTCTTGCCTGGAAAATCCCGTGGGCAGAGGAGTCCATGAAGTCACAAAAGAGTCAGACGTAACAGTGATTCAACAACAACAATTTTTACCTATACCAGAGTTATTTGATAATGGCTTCTGTAAGTTTCATATTCAATTATTAAGTTAAATTATATTTGTATACAATTTTGTTTGGCTTACCTGATAGCTCAGTTGGTAAAGAATCTGTCTGAAATGCAAGAGACCGCAGTTCCATCCCGGGTGGGAAGATCTGCTGGATAAGGAGTAGGCTACCCACTACAGTATTCTTAGGTTTCCTTTGTGGCCCAGTGGTAAATTATCTGCCTACAATGCCTGGGCTCGATACCTGGTTTGGGAAGATTCCCTGGAGAAGGGAAAGGTTACCCACTCCAGTATTCTGGCCTGGAGAATCCCATAGATTGTATAGTTCATGGGGTTGCAGAGTCAGACACTACTAAGTGACTTTCACTTCACAATTTTAATTGCTAATTTTGTACCTGCTCTTGAAAATTAGCTCCAAAATTTTGCCCTTCTCTATGTTTTCATTGCTTCTGTCCACTACCTTTAATAAGGATTTATAAATTTTTGTTGAATAAATAAATGGAAAGTTACTTTTTAAGATTTAGATTTGAGTTAACAATAGATATGTGGGGTGGGAGGTGGGAGGGGGATCCATGTTTGGGAGTTCATGTAAAAAAATAAATAAATACAAAAAAAGAACAATAGATATTTACAAAACAGAAGCAAATATAAGTGCATGTGTTAACTTCAAAAATTCAATTTCAGAATTATGTGGGGGAAAAGACTGTGTATCTATGAAATTTTTAAGATTTAGATTTGAGTTAACAATAGATATGTGGGGTGGGAGGTGGGAGGGGGATCCATGTTTGGGAGTTCATGTAAAAAAATAAATAAATACAAAAAAAAAACAATAGATATTTACAAAACAGAAGCAAATATAAGTGCATGTGTTAACTTCAAAAATTCAATTTCAGAATTATGTGGGGGAAAAGACTGTGTATCTATGAACTGAAAAAAGGTGGTTCAATTTCTGTTACAATTGTAAAAAAAAAAAAAAGATAAAGTTTGAAGAAAATGACCTCCTTAAGGCCCTTCAGTTTTACATGGTAAGGTTAGGAGTGGACACGGAGTGTTCTGTCATAGAGTGGTGTTCTTTCTGTTACACGCTTTATCTTCATCTGTGATTTGAGTTTATGTTGACTCTTCTGCAAATTGATATAAGAAAACTACTGATTGTTTTCATCAGGTAGATTCAAGCCTAGTTTTTTCTATAAATATATGGATGTATATATTCTTTATATGCTGCCTTTCCTGATTCATGCTGTTGCCGCTGCTGCTAAGTCACTTCAGTCGCGTCCGACTCTGTGTGACCCCATAGATGGCAGCCCACCAGGCTCCCCTGTCCCTGGGATTCTCCAAGCAAGAACATAGGAGTGGGTTGCCATTTTCTTCTCCAGTGCATGAAACTGCAAAGTGAAAGTGAAGTCGCTCGGTCGTGTCCGACCCTCAGCGACCCCATGGACTGAAGCCTACCAGGCTCCTCCGTCCATGGGATTTTCCAGGCAGGAGTACTGGAGTGGAGTGCCATTGCCTTTGCCTAATTCATGAGGTTGCTGCATATTTGAGTTATAATTATTATAATTATTCTTCTTTCCTGAATTATTTTTACTGTTCTCTTGATGACTGCTGCTTGATCTGCATGATGAGGCTTGCTAATAAACTCCACCTCTCGATATTATACTTAGGTTCTCACTGGAGTGCATTACAGGGGTTAAAATTGCAGGCTTTAGCACTAGTCTTCATGGATCTTACTCCTGGCTGTATTATTCACCAGTTGTGCAACCTTCAGCAAGTTATTTAATCTGCCTGAGACTTAGGTCTTCACAGGTACTAATAAAAGGAAGATGCTAAAAGTATATAGCTCAGTTGCTTTAAGTCAGAAAATTTTGTGGTAGGGCAAGATCTTTTTTGTGTGTCAGTGTGTATTAACCTCCTTCACTCCCTTTAAAGCCACATATAATTTCTCTATGAACCATTTATCTTCAGGGCAAAGACAGCATTTAAAATTGTATATCAAAAATTAAACATAAAAAAGTATATAGCTCTTATGGTTGTTGTAAAGGCAACATAAGATATTGATAATTCATCCTAATGACTAGAAGAATTTATGATCTATAATAAACATGGCATATAATGTTAGGAATTAATAATTTAGTTACTCAGGAATTATTCTCTGTTTTTCCAACAAGATTAAATAAGTTCTCAAAGCACAATATTGCTCCTTTACAACACATATAACACTTTCATGGCTCACATTTATGTGGAGAATTTTGTTAACTTTTGGGCATTTCCAATACTATAATCTCCATGAAAGCACTGTGTCTTTTTGTTTTTTTTCTTTTTTTGACTTATCATTACATATGTGATAGTCATTACAATGACCACCACATAGTACATGCTCATTATTTAAGTGTTGAATTAATAGATAAATGAAAGGAGATGAATGAATGATTGCATATCTGGTAACATACTGTAACTGTGCTGTCTTCACTATTCCATCTTACTAAGACCAGCTTTTGCTGTACAAAGTGCCAGTGTTCCTTCCTTTCCTCTTCCTGTCCTCATGCTACTTCCATTATTCTGACTTTATTGTTTTCAAATTCAACTGAGTAAAATGATGAACATTTTAAATATTTTGCTGTAGTCCTGAATTACAAATATGCACAGAATTTACATTATCTCTAGAATCCAGGTATACATGATATTTGATAAAATTGTATCCAATGAAGGTAATAAAACATACTCTTTTTTTCTGTCATTATAAAAATAATGAACCTTGGTGCTACAATTTATTCCTAAGAAATAATTTTTAGAAAGTTAAGAGAAGGTGTTCCCAGAGGACATTAATTTAGTTGTAGACCAAAGTTTAATTTTCAGACATGAAAATAGCAAATCTTCCTTTCTTTGATTTATTTATCGATGAATGGTTCCTTAGGTCAATAGCATTTCAGTCAATTTCTTAACAGAATTTTCAAAATGATTGTGTTCCTTAGTAGGTAGAATTCCTTATGGGCATCCTCTATTTTGAAAAATCTAAATATAAAATAAGCTGTGTAACATCATTGAGTTCACTTCAGTTCAGTCGCTCAGTCGTGTCTGACTCTTTGTGACCCCATGAATTGCAGCACGCCAGGCCTCCCTGTCCATCACCATCTCCCGGAGTTCACTCAGACTCACGTCCATAGAGTCCGTGATGCCATCCAGACATCTCGCCCTCGGTCATCCCCTTCTCCTCCTGCTCCCAATCCCTCCTAGTATCAGAGTCTTCTCCAATGAGTCAACCCTTATGAGGTGGCCAAAGTACTGGAGTTTCAGCTTTAGCATCATTCCTTCCAAAGAAATCCCAGGGCTGATCTCCTTCAGAATGGACTAGTTGGATCATCCTTGCAGTCCAAGGGACTCTCAAGAGTCTTCTCCAACACCACAGCTCAAAAGCATCAATTCTTTGGCGCTCAGTCTTCTTCTCAGTCCAACTCTCACATCCATACATGACCACAGGAAAAACCATAGTCTTGACTAGATGGACCTTAGTCAGCAAAGTAATGTCTCTGCTTTTGAATATACTATCCAGGTTGGTCATAACTTTTCTTCCAAGGAGTAAGCATCTTTTAATTTCATGGCTGCAATCACCATCTGCAGTGATTTTGGAGCCCCCAAAGATAAAGTCTGACACTGTTTCCACTGTTTCCCCATCTATTTCCCATGAAGTGATGGGACTGGATGCCATGATCTTCGTTTTGTGAATGTTGAGCTTTAAGCCAACTTTTTCGCTCTCCTCTTTTACTTTCATCAAGAGGCTTTTTAGCTCCTCTTCACTTTCTGCCATAAGGGTGGTGTCATCTGCATATCTGAGGTTATTGATATTTCTCCCGGCAGTCTTGATTCCAGCTTGTGTTTCTTCCAGTCCAGCGTTTCTCATGATATACTCTGCATTGAAGTTAAACAAGCAGGGTGACAATATACAGCCTTGACATACATACATCATTAGAAAGGTGTTAATGGCAAATAGATGGGGAAACAGTAGAAACAGTGGCTGACTTTATTTTTCTGGTCTCCAAAATCACTGTGGATGGTGATTGCAGCCATGAAATTAAAAGATGCTTGCTCCTTGGAAGGAAAGTTATGACCAACCTAGACAGCATATTAAAAAGCAGAGACATTACTTTGCCAGCAAAGGTCCATCTACTCAAGGCTATGGTTTTTCCAGTAGTCATGTATGGATGTGAGAGTCAGACTATAAAGAAAGCTAAGCACAGAAGTATTGATGCTTTTTTTTTTTTTTTTCCAGAATTTGAAGTTATTTTTTAAAATTTATTATTTTTTTACTTTACAATACTGTATTGGTTTTGCCATACATCAACATGAATCTGCCACGGTTGTACGTAAGTTCCCACTCCTGAACCCCCCTCCCACCTCCCTCCCCATACCATCCCTCTGGGTTATCCCAGTGCACCAACCCCAAGCATCCTGTATCCTGCATTGAACCTAGACTAGTGATTCATATCTTATATGATATTATACATGTTTCAATGCCATTCTCCCAAATCATCCCACCCTCTCCCTCTCCCACAGAGTAAAAACAGAATTGATGCTTTTGAACTGTGGTGTTAGAGAAGACTCTTGAGAGTCCCTTGGACTGCAAGGAGATGCAACCAGTCCATCCTAAAGATCAGTCCAGGAAGGACTGTTCATTGGAAGGACTGATGTTGAAGCTGAATCTCCAATGCTTTGGCCACCTGATGTGGAGAGGTGACTCACTTGAAAAGACTCTGATGCTGGGAAAGACTGAGGGCAGGAGAAGGGGATGACAAAGCATGAGATGGTTGGATGGCATCACCGACACAATGGGCATGAGTTTGGGTGGACTCTGGGAGTTGGCGATGGACAGGGAGGCCTGGTGTGCTGCGGTTCATGAGATGGCAAAGAGTTGGACACTACTGAGCGACTGAATTAAACTGAATTACTTTTTCTAATTGAACAACAGTAAATATATGTTTCCATTCGATTGAGGATTTGCACAGTCTATATTTAAACTTAACTGCCCATATGATGTTAAATAGAATTA
Organism: Oreotragus oreotragus; assembly: GCA_006410675.1. Lineage (NCBI taxonomy): Eukaryota > Metazoa > Chordata > Mammalia > Artiodactyla > Bovidae > Oreotragus > Oreotragus oreotragus. Next base: position 150,900 of record SJYX01023005.1, on the reverse strand, counting down.
AAATAATAGAAGAAACATAATTTCCTTAAGATATTTATAAAATTAGCATTTAAAGCTCTCTAAGAAATTTTTCCCACAGAGAATTCACAATGAAAAACTTTAGCATGTTTTAAAATGGGAAAAAAGAAAGAATTTTGACACCAAAATTGTATCTAAATACTTATGACTCATTATTAAAGAAACTATCTTGAACCTATAGATGTCAGACATTAAAATAAATCAACCTGATAGGTTCTTAGGTTATTGCCAATTTTTTTTGAGATCCAGAATGCTGTGAAATAGAGGCTCAATAAACCTATTTTACAGAGAAGGCAATGGCATCCCACTCCAGTACTTTTTCCTGGACAATCCCATGGATGGAGGAGCCCGGTGGGCTTCAGCCCATGGAGTCGCTAAGAGTCGGACACGACTGAGCAACTTCACTTTCACTTTTCACTTTCGTATATTGGAGAAGGAAATGGCAACCCACTCCAGTGTTCTTGCCTGGAGAATCCCAGGGATGGGGGAGCCTGGTGGGCTGCCATCTATGCGGTCGCAGCAAGTCGGACATGACAGAAGCGACTTAGCAGCAGTAGCAGCAGCAAACCTGTTTTAACCAACTGACCACAAAGGATAAGGCGTTAGACGAATATTACTTGGGAAAATTTTATTAACAAATTTTATCATTTTCTTTCTCCAGGTAAAACTTTCAGGGCACTGTGGTTTTAGTCAAAGTTCTTTCAAATTCTAAAGGAATGTGTACTACAATTTTGTTTAAATTGAGAAGCATCCTCCAAATATGGTAAAGTGATATACAATTGTCTGTTCATTTTATGTAAACAAAGTAGCTATTAACAAAACAAAAAAGACAAATTGAGTAATAAAGAATATAGAAATATTTACAGACCAATTTTACTTTATTAATAAAATAAGAAAAGCATAAATAAAATTTGGAAACTAAATTCAATTATTTACTAAAAGAATTAGTGTCTTTTAGATTTTAATAGTAAAGGTATTTTTTTCTTCTGTCCACTGTTTTTCTGCAATAGTATATGCTGCTGCTGCTAAGTCACTTCAGTCGTGTCCGACTCTGTGCGACCCATTAGAGAGCAGCCCACAAGACTCTGCCATCCCTGGGATTCTCCAGGCAAGAACACTGGAGTGGGTTGCCATGTCCTTCTCCAATGCATGAAATTGAAAAGTGAAAATGAAATTGCTCAGTCGTGTCCGACACTTTGCAACCCCATGGATTGCAGCCTACCAGGCTTCTCCATCCATGCGATTTTCCAGGCAAGAGTACTGGAGTGGGGTGCCATTGCCTTCTTCGCAATAGTATATGACCCTACCTTTATTATTTTTGCTTATCCTTAATAATGACTCATTATTTTTCAAAACTTATTTAATTACTCTACTGAATGACATCCATGTAGTTTTAAAATAGAAGGATATTACTTTCATATATTTATCAACTAACTTGCTTTCATATGCAAGTAGAAAAGCCAGCACAAATTATGGAAATCTATTATATTACTGGAAGTTCAAATGTTGCAGGTTAATTGCATGATTCAGTTAATATTCAAGCTTCATTTCCCTGAGTTTTTCATGACTTGCCATCCTTGTTGTAAGCTGTCTTTCACCGTGGTACCATAATTCCTGACAACTACTGGAACAAGATGCATCATTGTTTATATTCAATAAGGCATCACCTTCAACTGTTCCCAACCATAGACTGAAATAGCTTCTCTTAAGTTTGTGTAGAGTAAGTGTACCCTAATTCACATCAGTTTCATGGAAGAATATTTGATATTTGAACAAAAATGTGATTCCCTTAGGATAGATGATTGTGATTGAAGTCTAGAGAAGCAAACCACCCAGGTCACAATAGCAACAGGAGCAGCAACAATGATAATGATGACAACAACCATGTTATCATTATTGAGATGAAACTGTTAAGTACAAAATAGAAGCCTAATACTGTAATATTATCATTATTCTTTTAGAAATTAGTGTGCCATATCGAAACTAATATTTTCCATTGTTCTAGAAGTGCAAAGTAATGTTGTTCAGCTGCTCAGTCCTGTCCGACTCTTTGCTACTCCGTGGACTGCAGCACAAGTCTTCCCTGTCCTTCACCATCTCCTGGAGTTTGCTCAAACTCATGTCCATCATTTCAGTGTTGCCATCCAACCATCTCATCTTCTGCCACCCAGTTCTCCTCCTGCCTTCCATCTTTCCCAGCACCAGGGTCTTTCCCAATGAGTTGGCTCTTCATATCAGGTGGTTGCAGTTTCAGCTTTAGTGTCAGTCCTTCCAATGAATATTTGAGGTTGACTTTCTTTAGAATTGACTGGTTTGATCTCCTTGCTGTCCAAAAGTCTCTCAAGAGTCTTCTCCAGCATTACAGTTGGAAAGCATCAGTTCTTTGGCTCTCAGTCTTCTCTATGGTCCAACTCTCACATCCATACATGACTACTGGACAGATGATAGTTTTGACTATATGGACATTTGTCAGCAAAGTGACGTCTCATGTTTTTAATATGCCGTCTCACTTTGTCATAGCTTTCCTTCCAAGGAGCAAGCATCTTTTAATATCATGACTGCAGTCCCTGTCTGCAGTGATTTTGGAGACAAAGAATATAAAATCTGCCACTGTTTCCATTATTTTCCCATCTATTTGCCATGAAGTAATGGGACTGGATGCCATGATCTTAATTTTTTGAATGTTGAGATTTAAACCAGCTTTTTCACTCTCTTCTTTCACCTTCATCAAGAAACTCTTTAGTTCCTCTTTACTTTCTGCCATTAGTGTTGTGTCATTTCATTATCGAAGTTTTTCGTTTTTCTCCTGGAAATCTTCATCCCAGCTTGTGATTCAACCAGCTACCCATTTCGCTTGAGGTACACTGCGTATAAGCAGGGTGAGAAGATACAGCCTTGATGTACTCCTTTCTCAGTTTTGAAACAGCCAATTATTCCATGTCTGGTTATAACTGTTGCTATTTGACCTGCATACAGGTTTCTCAGGAGGCAAGTAAGGTCGTCTGGTATTCCCATCTCTTTAAAAATTTTCTGCAATCTGTTGTGATCCACACAAAGGCTTTAACATAGTCACTGAAGCAGAAGTAGATGTTTTTCTGGAATTCTCATGTTTTTCCTGTGATCCAACAGACATTGGCAATTTGATCTCTGGTTCCTTGGCCTTTTCTAAATCTAGTTTGTACAACTGGAAGTTCTTGGTTCATGTCCTATTAAAGCTTAGTTGGAAGGATTTTAAGTGTTACCTTACTAGCATGTGCTGCTGCTGCTGCTGCTGTTGCTAAGTCACTTCAGTCATGTCCCACACTGTGCAACCCCATAGACGGCAGCCCACCAGGCTCCCCTGTCCCTGGGATTCTCCAGGTAAGAACACTGGAGTGGGTTGCCATGTCCTTCTCCAATGCATGAAAGTGAAAAGTGAAAGTGAAGTCGCTCAGTCGTGTCCGACCCTCAGCGACCCCATGGACTGCAGCCTTCCATGTGAAGTAAGCACAATTGTGTGGTAGTTTGAATATCTTTGGCATTGTCTTTCTTTGGGATTGGAATGAAAACTGAACTTTTCCAGTCCTTTGGCCACAGATGAGTTTTCCAAGTTTGCTGGAATATTGAGAATAGCACTTTAACAGCATCATCTTTCAGGATTTGAAATAGCTCAACTGGAATGCTATCACCTCCACTAGCTTTGTTTGTAATAATGTTTCCTAAGGCCCACTTGACTTCACACTTAAGGATATCTGGCTCGAGGTGAGTGACCACACCATCGTGGTTATCTAGGTAATTAAGACTTTTTTTGTACAGTTCTGTGTATTCTTATCACCTCTTCTTAATCTCTTCTGCCTCTCTTGGTTCCTACCATTTCTGTCCTTTATTGTACCCACCTTTTCATGAAATATTCCCTTGGTATCTCTAATTTTCTTGGAGTGATCTTCAGTCTTTCCCTTTATATTGTTTTCCTTTTTTCTTTAAATTGTTCACTTAAAAAGGCTTTCTTATCTCTTTGCTATTCTGTGGAACCCTACATTCATATCGTATGTCTTTCCCTTTCTCCTTTGCCTTTTGCTTCTTTTCTTTTCTCAGCTATTTTTAAGGGCTCCTCAGACAAATATTTTGTCTTGTTGCACTTCTTTTTTCTTGGGGTGTTAGTCATGGCCTCCTGTACAATGTTCCTAATTCCTGTCTATAGTTCTTCAGGTACTCTATCAGATCTAAAACCTTGAATCTGTCATTCCCATTGTATAATCATAAGGGATACAAATGGTACAGTTACTCTTTAAGACAGTTTGGCAGTTTTCTAACAATGCTAAATATAGTTTTATGATCTAGCTATCACATTCCTTAGAATTTGCACAAATGTGCTGAAAACTTAGCTTTTAAAAGGCCAGCAATGAATGTTTGTAGCAGTCTTGTCCGAAAGTGCCCAAACTTGGAAGCAAGCAAGATGTCTTCCAATTGGTGGGTAAATAAAGAAACTATGGTAAAACTGTGTAATGGAATATTATTCAACAATAAAAATGGTATAAGTCATCAAACCACAAAAGACATAGAGGAATATTAAATGCAGTGGAAGAAAGCCCATCTTAAATGGCTACAAACTGTGTTATTTCAACTACATGTCATTCAAGAAAGGGCAGAACTGTGGGGACAGTATAAAGATGAGTAGTTTCCAGGGGTTTAGGAAGGGAAAGGAGAGAAATGAATAGGTGGAGCACATGGAAATTTGCAAGCACTGGAACAATTTTGTATGATATCCTAAAGTTGTATACATGCCATTAAATATTTGTCAAGCCCACAGAGGGTACAACACAGAAACCGAAACGTATTGTAATCTACACATTGGGTAAATTGTTTACCAGTATTGGCTTTTTGGTTGTAACAAATTATTTCACTAATGCAAGATATTAGTAATGAGGGGGAAATGTTGGGGCATAAGAGGTACATGGGAACTCTGTACTTTCTGCTCATTTTTTCTGTACATCTAAACCTGTTTAACCAGGGAAGGCAATGGCACCCCACCCCAGTACTCTTGCCTGGAAAATCCAATGGACGGAGTAGGCTGGTGGGCTGCAGTCCATGGGGTCGCTAACAGTCGGAAAGACTGAGCGACTTCACTTTCACTTTTCTCTTTCATGCATTGGAGAAGGAAATGGCAACCCACTCCAGTATTCTTGCCTGGAGAATCCCAGGGATGGGGGAGCCTGGTGGGCTGCCGTCTATGGGNCAGACTGAGCGACTTCACTTTCACTTTTCTCTTTCATGCATTGGAGAAGGAAATGGCAACCCACTCCAGTATTCTTGCCTGGAGAATCCCAGGGATGGGGGAGCCTGGTGGGCTGCCGTCTATGGGGTCACACAGAGTCGGACACAACTGAAGTGACTTAGCAGCAACAGCAGCAGCAAACCTGTTTAACATATTTAAGTCTAATATTTGAAAATAAGATTATAAAAGTAATTTCAAAAATAATAAGTTACTTTTCACAAAGTAAAAATACAGAATCTCTTCTGGAAGGCTAAGTATTTTTACACACGTTATATGGCAGACAGATGTTCTCAGAGTTATCTGATCATGAATATCACCTGGTATATTTGATGAAGATAAGGTATCAGTTGCCAAGTCAGAATCTGTTTTGAGAGGACTATAGGTCTATAATTTTATTAGGTGCCTACACATGATAATAGTGATTGGACTCATTTTGAAATTGATGGGAGAATACTTTCCAGTGGCCGTAGATCAGTAGCTACTATGTTCTTCCTAAAATTGTTTTTCTTACAGAACAAAAAAATCAAAATGACTTGAATATGTACATATAAATACATAAACTCACTAGAGAAAGATAATAGAGAGCATTAAGTTTTTTAGCTGGGGTACTATCCTCCAAAATTTTCTGTTTTTTTTTTTCCACTCAGTGCATGAGATAGAATGATACATTCTTAATATTTCTAATTTAGGTTAAAATGTGACCTATTTTAACCACAGGATTTTAATTGAAATGGATGTGTGCCAGGGCTATGTTGGAGCTTAGAAAAGATCTCAAGTGGTGACTGGCCATTTAATATTTTTGCCATCTTAGAAATTGTACCAGTTGTGTACAGGGTTGCACTAAGTAGGTATAATAAGCAGGTATAATGTAGCAAGGATGAAAAATAAACTGTATTTTGTGATGCCACTATAATTTGGAGTTGTTAATTAGTAAAATATAACTTTGGCTAACATGATTGATTTAGAATTTGGTACCAAGAGTGAGCTGCTTTTATAACAGACACAAGAAACAGAAAACAAAAACAGAAACAAACCCTGAAAGATGTAGTGGCATTGGCTTACACAGTGAGTGGTGAAGCATCTATTATTTAAGTCTGAGTAAACAGTGATCACTATTCTATAGTCGGCAAAACATTTGCTAAAACTGTAGCTGAAGATCACTTGGAAGGCTGTTCTTATATATTATGAACTTGAATTTCTTAATTAAAAGTTTAGAAAATAAAATAATTAGCAAGAATTTGTTGGTATTTGCTACACAAAGCAAAGTATTACATACAAGAGAAAAATTCAAGGAAGAACTGTCTAGTTTGCAAGCAGTTATAAAGAGTAATAGAGAGATACAGAATTCCAAGATTTAGGATTAGAGGAGGCAACTGCTTTTCAATCCTAAACAGTGAAAGATGAAACTTAAAAATATTCTCAGTGTCAAAAACATGTTAAAACTACTGAATGGATTTAAAGTGTTTCAGTATTCTTTTTTTTTTTTTTTTATTTTGACTCCTGGTTTCAGAAACAGAGCCTAAGGTGTTAGTCTCCTATGAAATATCCCCACAATTAAATTGAGAAAAACAGGCATGGCGGGGTGGGGGGTGGGGGAACCAAGAAATGTAGTGATTGTGAAATTTAAGTCTAGAAAGAAATTATAGTTATTATATTACTGGAATCCCATGAATAAGAATCCAGTGGGTTTTTGGGAAAGTTGTGCTGTCAAACAAAGTATATCTCTAATGTAAAGAAACCTTTAACTCTTCGATACAAAGATCCCTGGGATCTCAAGCTTATATGTAGAAATAGGCTTAAAAAACTGGTCATTCCTCAATAAAAGTCCTCCAGTACATGGCTTAAATATATTCACTGTAGAGAAAAAAATCTTCCAGTGACTAAAACAATAGTCTTAGGGAAAATTGAAATAGATAATTCATCCCAAGGAAAAAATGTTGGACCATTGTCAAGGAATATTCTCCTGTACTTTGGGTAGAGGAATTCTAAACATTTTCTTAGTAGATTTCAGAATTGTTACATATCAATGTGTGCTATGTCTATTCCTTTTAAAGATGCAAGACTTTTGTGAGAAAGTAGGTGTTTATTTACCTGTTACCTAGTTAATTAATTTTAGGTAATCAAGAGAATGCTCAATTTGTTTTAATTTATCAAGAGAATGTTTATTTATGTTGCTTTTTTGATTACCACAGCTCACTCGGAATTAATGGACTTTAATTTATTTCTGGGTTTGGACAGAACTTGAGATTTGTATGGCATGGAAAAATAAGAATAAATACTTGGTTGCAGAAATACAGACCCTGGTCATCATGGCTGTTTCTAGCTTTCCCACTATCAAGTGTATGGTGGGATTACACTTCCACGTCTTCTTGAAACTCTTTGTGATCACATCGTCTTTTGATCAGTGTAAAGTGAGCAAAAGTGATTTATCTCACTTCCGGCTGGACCCATTAAAGCTAGTGTGCAATTCAGCATATTCCGTTTATCTTGACCAAAGTCATACTAGATGCATGTGTCAATATGGAGGCTCCCTCAGCATTCTTTCTAGAGTAACTGGAGTAAGCAGAATTCATTTTTAGCTCACACATGACATGTAGAACAAAAAAAATTTTTGTTCTGTTAAACTACTGAGATTTGTGAACTCTTTCTTATTGCAGTATAACTTAGCCCATCATGATCAAATTAATTGACCAATTAATTGTTTAAGATGGAAGATTCACTGGTATGATTTTTTTCAATATTTATTCTCTTAGTGCATCTATTTTTTCTGTATAAAGATTGCTTTTTCTCATAAATAGCAAGGATTGAGGGAGAAACCTGTGACAAGCAAGTTAATATTTAAAAATACCACATTGTTGATAGTTATATATCACAGAAGATTCAGCCTTAATTTTAATGCAATTAAATTTTAATGCAATGGTTCTAGAATATACCTGAGTTTAAGAAGCTGATTTTTGAGAGAAAAAATATATATGTATATTTATTTTCATATATATATATATGCTGGGCTTCCTTGCTGGTTCAGTTGGTAAAGAGTCCACTTGCCAGTGTAGGAGATGTGAGTTCAATCCTTGGTCGGGAAGATCACATGGAGAAGAAAATGGCAACCATTTCCAGTATTCTTGCCTGGGAAATCCCATGGATAGAGGAGCTTAGTGGGCTACAATCCATGGGCTTGAAGCATTGGGCACAACTTAGTGATTAAACTACCACCACACACACACAACACACACACACACACATATATATGTTTCCCAGTAGAGTGCCAAAGACAAATACAAAATTAATTGTATAATGTGGTTCCCAACAACAAAAATATATCAGCTTTGATGGAGATAGAATACCATGTAAATAAATCAGAATTTTTAGATTCACATATATATGTCATATACTTTGAGGCTCTCTTATAAGTCTTGTTATCATCATAATAAAGTTATTCCCTACTCCTAGTTTCCAAAAATTTCCCATGAATGGGTACTGGATTATGTAATATTATTTTTCTGAATATTTTGAAGAATTATATCATTTTATTATTTTTTTATTATTATGTCAACATTACTGAAGTGCATTGATAAATTTTTAAATAGTAAGTCATTCTGGAATTCTTAAAGTTATGCTTCCTTTGTTCTTGATGTAAGTGCCTCTTTAAATCATGGAGTTTTATTGGCTATTTGTTTAGGATTTTTGCTTCAAAGTTCATGAATAGGATTGTTTTGTACTTTTATTATCATGAACTTGCCTAGTTTTGATATCAAGGTGAAGTTGATTTCACAAAGAGTTGAGAAATATTTTTTTCTCTTCTTATTCACTATTAGAGCTTTTGTAAAGAGAGATGCTATTTTTTATGAACTTCATGTTTGCTTTTTTATGAGTGTAGTAATTTTATACTATTTTTCTATCTTACATGATCCTAGTGATACTTGAGAAAACACATTCCTTCATCTGTTTCTTTTTTTCAATTTAGTGCTATTCAAAATGATGTTCTGTGAAGAAACCAACTTAAAAAGAAACTGAGTATATGGTATGTTTTTATGATGCATGTATTTACTTTTATTCCCTGTCTTCAGTTCAGTTCAGACGCTCAGTTGTCTCTGACTCTTTGTGATCCTATGAACCATAGCATGCCAGGCCTCCCTGTCTATCCCCAACTCCCGGAGTCCACCCAAACCCATGTCCATCGAGTCAGTGATGCCGTCCAGCCTTCTCATCCTCTGTCGTCCCCTTCTCCTCCTGCCCCCAGTCTTTCCCAGCATCAGGATTTTTTCAAATGAGTCAGCCTACCGCATCAGGTGGCCAAAGTTTTGGAGTTTCAGCTTGAACGTCAGTCCTTCCAATGAACACCCAGGACTGATCTCCTTTAGGATGGAGTGGTTGAATCTCCTTGCAGTCCAAGGGACTCTCAAGAGTCTTTTCCAACACCACAGTTCAAAAGCATCAATTCTTCGGCAGTCAGCTTTCTTTAGAGTCCAGCTCTCACATCCATACATGACCACTGGAAAAACCATAGCCTTGACTAGATGGACATTTGTTGACAAAGTAATGTTTCTGCTTTTTAATAAGCTGTCTAGATTGGTCATAACTTTCCTCTCTATCTTAGGAAGAACTGATTTGTTTAAATCCCCACAATTAAATTGAGAAAAACAGGCATGGCGGGGTGGGGGGTGGGGGAACCAAGAAATGTAGTGATTGTGAAATTTAAGTCTAGAAAGAAATTATAGTTATTATATTACTGGAATCCCATGAATAAGAATCCAGTGGGTTTTTGGGAAAGTTGTGCTGTCAAACAAAGTATATCTCTAATGTAAAGAAACCTTTAACTCTTCGATACAAAGATCCCTGGGATCTCAAGCTTATATGTAGAAATAGGCTTAAAAAACTGGTCATTCCTCAATAAAAGTCCTCCAGTACATGGCTTAAATATATTCACTGTAGAGAAAAAAATCTTCCAGTGACTAAAACAATAGTCTTAGGGAAAATTGAAATAGATAATTCATCCCAAGGAAAAAATGTTGGACCATTGTCAAGGAATATTCTCCTGTACTTTGGGTAGAGGAATTCTAAACATTTTCTTAGTAGATTTCAGAATTGTTACATATCAATGTGTGCTATGTCTATTCCTTTTAAAGATGCAAGACTTTTGTGAGAAAGTAGGTGTTTATTTACCTGTTACCTAGTTAATTAATTTTAGGTAATCAAGAGAATGCTCAATTTGTTTTAATTTATCAAGAGAATGTTTATTTATGTTGCTTTTTTGATTACCACAGCTCACTCGGAATTAATGGACTTTAATTTATTTCTGGGTTTGGACAGAACTTGAGATTTGTATGGCATGGAAAAATAAGAATAAATACTTGGTTGCAGAAATACAGACCCTGGTCATCATGGCTGTTTCTAGCTTTCCCACTATCAAGTGTATGGTGGGATTACACTTCCACGTCTTCTTGAAACTCTTTGTGATCACATCGTCTTTTGATCAGTGTAAAGTGAGCAAAAGTGATTTATCTCACTTCCGGCTGGACCCATTAAAGCTAGTGTGCAATTCAGCATATTCCGTTTATCTTGACCAAAGTCATACTAGATGCATGTGTCAATATGGAGGCTCCCTCAGCATTCTTTCTAGAGTAACTGGAGTAAGCAGAATTCATTTTTAGCTCACACATGACATGTAGAACAAAAAAAATTTTTGTTCTGTTAAACTACTGAGATTTGTGAACTCTTTCTTATTGCAGTATAACTTAGCCCATCATGATCAAATTAATTGACCAATTAATTGTTTAAGATGGAAGATTCACTGGTATGATTTTTTTCAATATTTATTCTCTTAGTGCATCTATTTTTTCTGTATAAAGATTGCTTTTTCTCATAAATAGCAAGGATTGAGGGAGAAACCTGTGACAAGCAAGTTAATATTTAAAAATACCACATTGTTGATAGTTATATATCACAGAAGATTCAGCCTTAATTTTAATGCAATTAAATTTTAATGCAATGGTTCTAGAATATACCTGAGTTTAAGAAGCTGATTTTTGAGAGAAAAAATATATATGTATATTTATTTTCATATATATATATATGCTGGGCTTCCTTGCTGGTTCAGTTGGTAAAGAGTCCACTTGCCAGTGTAGGAGATGTGAGTTCAATCCTTGGTCGGGAAGATCACATGGAGAAGAAAATGGCAACCATTTCCAGTATTCTTGCCTGGGAAATCCCATGGATAGAGGAGCTTAGTGGGCTACAATCCATGGGCTTGAAGCATTGGGCACAACTTAGTGATTAAACTACCACCACACACACACAACACACACACACACACATATATATGTTTCCCAGTAGAGTGCCAAAGACAAATACAAAATTAATTGTATAATGTGGTTCCCAACAACAAAAATATATCAGCTTTGATGGAGATAGAATACCATGTAAATAAATCAGAATTTTTAGATTCACATATATATGTCATATACTTTGAGGCTCTCTTATAAGTCTTGTTATCATCATAATAAAGTTATTCCCTACTCCTAGTTTCCAAAAATTTCCCATGAATGGGTACTGGATTATGTAATATTATTTTTCTGAATATTTTGAAGAATTATATCATTTTATTATTTTTTTATTATTATGTCAACATTACTGAAGTGCATTGATAAATTTTTAAATAGTAAGTCATTCTGGAATTCTTAAAGTTATGCTTCCTTTGTTCTTGATGTAAGTGCCTCTTTAAATCATGGAGTTTTATTGGCTATTTGTTTAGGATTTTTGCTTCAAAGTTCATGAATAGGATTGTTTTGTACTTTTATTATCATGAACTTGCCTAGTTTTGATATCAAGGTGAAGTTGATTTCACAAAGAGTTGAGAAATATTTTTTTCTCTTCTTATTCACTATTAGAGCTTTTGTAAAGAGAGATGCTATTTTTTATGAACTTCATGTTTGCTTTTTTATGAGTGTAGTAATTTTATACTATTTTTCTATCTTACATGATCCTAGTGATACTTGAGAAAACACATTCCTTCATCTGTTTCTTTTTTTCAATTTAGTGCTATTCAAAATGATGTTCTGTGAAGAAACCAACTTAAAAAGAAACTGAGTATATGGTATGTTTTTATGATGCATGTATTTACTTTTATTCCCTGTCTTCAGTTCAGTTCAGACGCTCAGTTGTCTCTGACTCTTTGTGATCCTATGAACCATAGCATGCCAGGCCTCCCTGTCTATCCCCAACTCCCGGAGTCCACCCAAACCCATGTCCATCGAGTCAGTGATGCCGTCCAGCCTTCTCATCCTCTGTCGTCCCCTTCTCCTCCTGCCCCCAGTCTTTCCCAGCATCAGGATTTTTTCAAATGAGTCAGCCTACCGCATCAGGTGGCCAAAGTTTTGGAGTTTCAGCTTGAACGTCAGTCCTTCCAATGAACACCCAGGACTGATCTCCTTTAGGATGGAGTGGTTGAATCTCCTTGCAGTCCAAGGGACTCTCAAGAGTCTTTTCCAACACCACAGTTCAAAAGCATCAATTCTTCGGCAGTCAGCTTTCTTTAGAGTCCAGCTCTCACATCCATACATGACCACTGGAAAAACCATAGCCTTGACTAGATGGACATTTGTTGACAAAGTAATGTTTCTGCTTTTTAATAAGCTGTCTAGATTGGTCATAACTTTCCTCTCTATCTTAGGAAGAACTGATTTGTTTATAAGTATAGAAAGATTTGGTCCATTAAAAAGCCATAACCAATACAATAATTCAATATGAAAATATTAGTTCTACCTTTAAATTTTATAAAAATCATGGTGTACCCTGAGTGATGCAGTTGTTATGATGATCAATACATAGTGCTGCATATTTCTGTGTAATATTATCATATATATATATAACATGTTTACCAGCTATGTGGCTAATCTGCTATGCTTCACAAGAAAAAAAAATATTTAGAAATATTTTCTTGTATATTACTTCCAAGCATTGATGGATGAAATAAGTAAGCATAATTAATGTAGCATTTTAAGAATATTTGTATGTATTAGTTCTGTCATCCTGTATTTTGTTAAAATAAATTTGAAAGAATTATGTTTGAGCAAAAGGATAGATAAATTCTGGCTTCAGAAATTGAACAGGTGTTACCTTTGAAATTCTTTTAGAAATAGTGGCAGAGATTTGTAAAAATCTAGATGAAAATACTATTAATCACAGTCACAAATCTGTTAAGTTTTAGGTTCAAATTATGGATGCTAAAAATTAAAAAAATAAAACTAAAATTATGATAGATGAAAAGCTAATTACTGTGATTAATTCACTAGGCCAAGTCAATATTAATACATGAAGGTGGCTTAAAATATGTTCTCAGAGCATATATTTCAGGTTAAATTTATGAAGTCACTCCATCATGTCCCACTCTTTTTGACCCTATGGATTATAGCCTACCAGGCTCTTCTGTCCATGGGATTGTCCAGGCAATAGTACTAGAGTGGATTGTCATTTCCTTCTCCAAGGAATTTTCCCAACCCAGGGATAGAACCCGGGTCTTCCGCATTGTAGACAGAGGCTTTACCATCTGAGCCACCAGGGAAGTCCAATGCATATATATATATATATGCTGCTGCTGCGTCACTTCAGTCGTGTCCGACTCTGTGTGACCCCATAGACGGCAGCCCACCAGGCTCCCCCGTCCCTGGGATTCTCCAGGCAAGAACACTTGAGTGGGTTGCCATTGCCTTCTCCATATATATATATATATATAAATTCATATCTATATATATATATGTATGTTTGTATACACACATACATGTATACACATGAGGAGGATGTTGCAACCCACTCCACTATTCTTGCCTGGAGAATCCCTAAGAACAGAGAAACCTGGCAGGCTATAGTTCACGGGGTCCCAAAGAGTCGGGAGTGGGATACAACTGATCGACTAAGCACAGCATATGTATGTATACACACACAGATACATCTGTCTATCTATCTCTGTGTGTATATATCAAATCAACTCATTGTCTTGAGTATGAGCAAACTCTGGGGAATAGTGAACAACAGGGAAGCTCGGCATGGTGCCGTCCATGTGATACAGAGTCGGTCATGACTGAGGGACTGAGCAGCAACATCAATCAGATGTTTGCCCCCTTTCCTAGCGTTTGGGACTTTGTATTATTTAACATAAAGCTCATGTGACGGCATGGGAGATAAGCTGCAATTCTGAAAGTACTGGTTTGTAGGAAGGAGCAAAGGAAAGGCCAATACTGTTAAAATTCAGAAGCTTTAGTGTCTGTTGCTCAACCTGCAAATGCTTCCCTTTAAAAATTGTTTTCCCTAAGATTTTTTTCAATCTTTTGTTGGATTTTTTTTTTTTTTAGATTTTAATGTCTCTGCAGATAGCAACTCCATTCACTCTTTAAAAAAATGCCTCATCTGTTTCATAAAGTTAATTACATACTTGGCTCCTTGCTAGAAGCAGAGCAGGTGCAGTTTAAAGACAAATGAAATTCAGAGTTAGTAAAGAATATCACAATTTAGTGGTCTTCCCTGGTGGCTCAGATGGTAAAGAATCTGCTTACAATACAGGAGACATGGTTTCAGTCCCTGGGTTGGAAAGATCCCCTGGAGAAGGGAGTGGCTACCCACTGCAGTGTTCTTACCTGGAGAAACCCATGGACAGAGGAGCGTGGTGGGCTATAGTCCCCACAGGGTTGCAAAGATTTGGGACATGACTGAGCGACTGACACATGCATACATCACAATTTAATATAAGTAAGACCTTTCAATCAAGAATGAAAAGAATTTTTACTCAACAAATGGCTTTCAAAGAACTGGATAGTCAACCAGGAAAAAAAAAAAAAAAGACATTTCCCCCTGTCTTACTATTAAAAGTAACTTCTAGGCAGGATGAATTCAGTGTAAAAACAATGAAATCACTAAATTACTTGAATTCTAGTATTGGATATCTATTTTCCATGTTTGAAATGGGGATGATCTTTTAGGTAAGGTACAAAACCAAAGCACTATTAAAAAATCTAACACACACACACAAGGTTACCCAAGTACATACTGAGACAAGGATATGACAGCATTGAACTAAATAGGAAATAATTAACAATATCCTATGTACATGAATAAGGAAATGGTAAACCTATTATATATATATGTATATATATGTGTATATATATATGTATCAGGGAAGGCAATGGTACCCCACCCCAGTACTCTTGCCTGGAAAATCCAATGGACGGAGTAGCCTGGTAAAAAAAAAAAAAAAAGACATTTCCCCCTGTCTTACTATTAAAAGTAACTTCTAGGCAGGATGAATTCAGTGTAAAAACAATGAAATCACTAAATTACTTGAATTCTAGTATTGGATATCTATTTTCCATGTTTGAAATGGGGATGATCTTTTAGGTAAGGTACAAAACCAAAGCACTATTAAAAAATCTAACACACACACACAAGGTTACCCAAGTACATACTGAGACAAGGATATGACAGCATTGAACTAAATAGGAAATAATTAACAATATCCTATGTACATGAATAAGGAAATGGTAAACCTATTATATATATATGTATATATATGTGTATATATATATGTATCAGGGAAGGCAATGGTACCCCACCCCAGTACTCTTGCCTGGAAAATCCAATGGACGGAGTAGCCTGGTGGGCTACAGTCCATGGGGTCGCTAACAGTTGGACAGACTAAACGACTTCACTTTCACTTTTCTCTTTCATGCATTAGAGAAGGAAATGGCAACCCACTCCAGTATTCTTGCCTGGAGAATCCCAGGGATGGGGGAGCCTGGTGGGCTGCCGTCTATGGGGTCACACAGAGTCAGACACGACTGAAGTGACTTAGCAGCAGCAGCATATATATATGTGTATATATATATGTGTGTGTGTGTGTGTGTGTATATATATATTTGTATATAGTGATAGGACTTCTCTGGTGGGTTGAATGGTAAAGAATCTGCCTGCAGTGCAGGAGACCCAGGTACAATTCCTGTGTTGGAAAGATTCCCCTGGAGAAGAAGATGGAAACCCATGCTAGTATTCTTGCCTAGAGAATTCCATGGACAGACAAGCTTGGCAGGCTACAGTCCAGGGTCGCAAAGAGTCAGATACAACTTAGCAACTAAACCACAACCATATATAGTGATATCCTGAATACTCTAAAATAAGTTAAATGAAAGGAAAGTAGTTTTATTTTTTATAAACTTTTTAAGAGTAGTTTAGATTTATAGAAATTACAAAGAACAGAGATTTAAGAGATTTCATACATGTTCCACATCCATTTCCCCTGCTGTTAACATCTTATATTCCCTTTGTGTATTTCTCATAGCTGGTGAACCAATCTATTATTATCTAAGTGCATCCTTTCCTTAGATTTCCTAAATTTCTTAATGTAGTTTTTCTGATATCTAGAATGCTATATTATATTGTCATTATGGTTCTTTATGCTTCTCTGTTGTGACAATTTCTTAGAATTTTCTTATTTTATAATCTTGGAGTTTTGAAGAATACTAATAAAGTGTTTTGCAGAATGTCCCTTAATTTCTTTTTTTCCAGTGTTTTTCTCATTTCTGAACAGGGTTTAAAGATTTGGGGGAAGGCAGTATAACTTTCACCACAAGCCAGTGATTCTTGCTACCAATATGATTTATCAATTACAATGTTAAGCTTAAGGTAATATTTGTTGGTTTTCTCTGTTGTAAACTTACTCTCTATCCACTATTCCATTCCATATTCTTTGAAAGAAAGTCATTATGTACAATACATAAAGAAGGAAGAATTGTGTTTCACTTTGTCCAGGTAGGATGATCTACATAAATTATATGGAATTCTTTTGTACAGGAAGTTTGCTTATTCTCCCCAATGATATGTTTATTCCATCATGTACTTATATATGAAATCAATATTATTTATTTTATATTAGGGGATATGATTAATACTATTTTATTTATTGTGTTGCTCAAATTATTACAGATTTGGCCACTGGGAGCTCTTTAATTGATCCTGATTGCCTTTGACAAACTCCCATCCTTACTGTGTGTGTCTATGTGTGTATTTAACATATTCTTACTTTCTGGCACTGTGTGATATAACAGGCTCATTTGAGGTTGTCCTGCTAAGCTTCAGAATCATCTAGTTTTCCAAGAAGTCCACAAGTCTTTGTCAGAGAATGGTATTAAAAACCAAGATCTGGGTAGTAGGTGTGCTTGTTACTACTGTTGTTTCTTTTAGAACATCTAAAGTGACAGAACAAGGAAATCTATGAGTGTAGTTATTCATGTGTGTATGTATATATATATAATCTATGTACAAAGTTAAGTGTGACTTAATACTCATGTGTGCATGCATGCTAAGTCACTTCAGTCGTGTCTGACTAAAGATACTCGAAAGGTATGTAATGGTAGTTTTATTTTTAACTTTTTGATAAATACTCATACTGTTTTCCAAAGTGGCTGTACCAATTTACATTCTCAAAAACAGTGTACTAGGGTTCCCTTTTCTGAATATCCTTGTGAACATTTATTATTTTTTGTCCGCTTAACATTAACCATTCTGATAGTTGTGAGTGATATGAGTGATATCTCATTGTGGTTTGGTTTGCATTTCCCTCATGATTAATCATGTTGAGCATCTTTCCATGTGCTTGTTGACCATCTATATGTCTTCTTTTGAAAAATGTGTATCCAGGTTTTCTGCCCATTTTTATTTAGGTTGTTTATAATTTTGATACTGAATTGCGTGAGCTCTGTATATATTTTGGATATTAATCCCTTATCAGACATATGATTTGGAAATATTTTAGCTCATTCAATAGGTTGTCTTTTGTTTTTATCATTGGTTCCCTTTGGTGTGCAAAAGCTTATAAGTTTAATTAGATACTATTTCTTTATTTTAGCTTTTGTTTCCTATGCCTGAGGAGTCAAGTCTTAAAAATATATATATATTGCTTATACTTATGTTAAAGTGCCTTTGTCGTCTTCAGGTGTCACAATAATAGTGATGTCATTGAATGAATTTGGTAGTGTTCCCTCCTCTTGAATTTTTTGGAACAATTTAAGAAGAATTGGCAATAACTCTTTTTTTGTTGTTATTACTGATTCAATTTCAATGCTTGTAGTTGGTCTGTTCAGTTTCTTCCTGATTTGATCGTTGAAGATTGCTTATTTCTGGAAATTCATCTATTTTATGTTGTGAAATTATAAATGTTCATCTTATTGTCTTTTTTTTGTGTTTGTGTGTCTCTGTTATATGGATTATAATTTCTCCTCTTTCATTTCTTGTTTTCTTTATTTGGGTTCCTTCTCTTTTTTTCTTAATGAGTCTAAGTAAAAGCTTATCAATTTTGTTTGTCTTTGTGGGGAAAAATAGATTTCTTGGTTTCACTGATCATTTCTATTGGTTTGTGGCCTCTATTTTATTTATTTCAGCTCTGATCATTGTTGTTTTTTTCTCTCTGCTGACTGAGTTTCATTTTTTCTTATTTTTCTAATTCCTTTAGATAATAGGTTGTTTCCATGAAATTTTTCTTGTTTCTTGAGATAGATCTTATTGTAATAAGTTTTCTTCTTAGAACTGCTTTTGTAGTGTCCCAGAGATTTTGAAAAGTTTTGTGTTTGTTTTCATTTATCTCAGGTATTTTCAGATTTTTCTTTGATTTCTTCCTTGACTCATTGGGTTTTTAGTAGCATGTTGTTGTAGAGTCCACATTTTTGTGTTTTTCTCATCTTGTTCTTATAATAGATTTCCAGTGTCATAGCTCTGTAGTCAAAAAAGATCTTGATATAATTTCTATTCTATTAAATTTGGTGAGACTTGTTTTGTTGCCTAGTATGTGGTCTATCCTTGGGAATGTTCCATGTGTACTTGAAAAGAATGTGTTTCTGCTCTTTTTGGATGGAATATCTTGTAGATATTTAAGTCCAACTAGTCTAATGTGTCATCTAGGGTTATTGTTTCCTTATTGATTTCTGTCTGGGTGATCTGTCTGTTGATATAAATGGGGTTAAAAATGTGTCTTAAAATTCCATATTATGTCATTTTTTTCCTATTTTTGTCTGTTAATATTTGTATTTAGATGTTCCAATATTAGGGCCATATGTGCTTATGAATGTCACGTCCTCTTCTTGTATTGATCTCTTTATCATTGTATAATACCGTTTATTCTATTTTATTATAGACTTTATTTTAAACTCTCTTTGCCTGATATAACTATTGCTACCTATATATTTCTTTCTGATTTATTTGAAATTTTTTTACTATTTCTTCATTTTCTGTGTATATCTTTAGTTCTAAAGTGAGTCTCTTGTAGCAGCACAAATGTAGATTTTTTTAATCAAATGGAAAATAATAAATGATTTTAAGTGATTATCAATGACAGCATGACCGTACAAAGACTGTGAAATGCAACTACAGCCATATTTAAAAGAAAATTTAGCTTATATATAATTTAAAAAATTTTAAAAAACAGCGTAAGTTGAAAGTTAGTTATTTATACTTTCACCTTAAAAGCTAAAAAAAAAAGAGGAAAAATGTATGCTCTAAGAACATTTTTACTTTTTTTCCCCTACTTTTTCTTAAGAAATAAAAATATATGCCAAAAGGATAGTAATAGAACACGAAAACCAAATAGAAGAATTCTTAATCTTTTAAAAAGTATCTCCAAAAAATAATATCATTCTTAATGGTCAAATGTTCAATCCTCTCTCCACCATCCAATGTTGATATCAAACTTGGAATATTCACTATCTCCATTTCAATTTATTATCAGACTGGAGGTTACGAATAATACAATAAATCAAAACACATAAAATTTAGCAGGGAAGAAATAAAACTTGCACTATTTATATATTCAGGGAGAAAAATCAGGGAGCAAAAAAATATAAAATAAATTTCAACATTAAAAAAACTCATTTAAAATAGCATCAAAATACATTACATTCCTAGGAATATATGTGGCAAAAGTCATAGAAGAAGAGTTCTCTGAAAATTATATAGGCATTAATAGGAGAATCTAAGAAATAAAAGCTGATGAACATGCCATGTTCACCGATTGCAAGACACAGTAATGCAGAGGTGTAATTTCTTCTTAAATAAATGTATATATTCAGCACAATCCAAACAACATCCCAGCACTATGTGAATGTGTGTGTTTGTGTGTGTGTGTGTGTGTGAAAATTTGCCAGATAAGTAAAAGTTATACAGAAGTATAGAATCAGGGATAATCAAAGCAGTCATGAAGAAGACAAGTATAACTGAACAATTTATTCTTCAAAATATCAATGTGTATCATAAAGCTATACTAATTAGAATAGTATAGACACAATTAACTGTAAAATGCAATAGAGAACTTAGAAATATATCCAAACATGCACAACTTCATATTTTATAGTAACAGTGACAATGCAGTGTATCTTTCTTACATCTTAGATGTAAATCAATTCCAGAGTGATTGTAGATGAAAATATAAAAAAGTAACACTTTTAGAAGAAAATATAGGAGATTATCTTTCCGAACATGAGGTAGGTCCATGTTCTTTAAATAGCACATACAAGTGTGGACCAAGAAGGACAATAATTGATAAAATGAACTTTGTTACACTTGTAACCTTCTGTTCTTCAAAAGGCACTGTTGAGAGTTAAAGAACCACCTATGCACTGAGAGGTGATATTTGCAATATAAGTCCCTTACAAAGAATTCATCATTAAAATATATAAATATTTCTTTCAAATTATAAGAAAAAGCAACACAACTCATTTGTCATTAAAGATCTTCATATTAAAGGTACCGTGCCACATTTATACACACCCACCAGCATAGATAAAATGAAACAGACCGTGCCAAGTTTGATAAAACAATAATGTCAGAAGCTGCAGGCAAAAACGTCTGTAGAAATATTTGTACAATTCATAAAACCCTTAAGCAGCATTTACTAAAACTGGATGTATGCATACCTATGACACACTCTTGGGTATATCCCAGAGAAATATGGCCACATGTGCCTCAAAATATATGTATTAAAATGTTTGTTATAGCACTATTCATTATAATGTAAAATGCCTATCCAGAGTAGGCTGTATAAATAAATGTTCACTCAACATTATAGAAGACAGAAATAAGAATGAATAATTTACATGTACACAAAATAATATAAATGAATCTCCCAAGTAAAATATTGAGCAAAGCCATCAGACACAAGGGGCTGCATTCTGTATGATTGTATGTAAATATACATAACATTTTCAAACTAGAGAGAAAACTTTATATCTTCAGAAGTCAGGAAAGTGTTTAGCTTTGTTTGGGAAAGAGAAGAGCAATAAATAGTAACATGTAAACAAATCTTTCATTTCTAGTTTTAGTTGCACCTAGCCAAGTGTGCTGAGTTATTATACATTTTAGTATATGCACTTTCAGTTTCCTAATTTAGTAAATTGTTATTTCTGTCCTGATACAGTATATTATCAATACTGGTTTTCCTCCTATAGTTAAATATATATATATATATATAAAATATCTAAATATATATACTTTATATGAGTAAATATATATATACATATATATATATACACACACATTATTGATTTTCCTCCAATAACTCTATTAAATTTTCTGTTGTGGGTATCTGTGAGCACAAAGCCTTCTCATACTGTAATATATAGACGGTAGTTGTAGCCTTTGAAAAAAAAATTCAATAGCTGGTTCTGGAAATAGCAGGAAGGATGGGATTTAGTCGAGAACTATACATCATATGTTTTAGAGAGAGCAACATCAAACAGAGACAAACCATCCTCTGATTATAATAAGAAGTTTCAATAAGCACATTCCAACACAAGTGACAAAGGAAAAGGCACTACTTGATTATACAACTATTATTTTTAATATTAATTTAACCTTCTCTACTTGCTCTGTCTTAATTTAAAACTAATCAAATTAACTATCTCCTGTTTCATTATGTCATTTCATCTGCCCAGAGGGCCTCTTAAAACAAATCTATGATCAGTTATTATCTCTGAGCTTATCTTTCTCTCATGATCAAGTTTCATAATTCTAGCAATTCTATAAGTATTGCTAACATTTATAAGAATCATTTTTAATATCTTTTTCAGTTTATTGAGAAGTAACTGCTAATAAGTTCATGTTATTCCTGAATGCTCACCTATTCACCTCAGAATAGCTATTTCAGACACATCGGCTTGAGGATCATCTCCCAGACCTTGTTTTGTAGTACTACACAGTAGACTAATATTGCTGCACTTATAACTATTTACTGCACTAGTTTTAATGTATAAAATTTTAATATTTATCAAATTTCAGACTACTAACTTTTGAAGTACAATAGGCCATTTCATGTATTTTGCATCCTGAGTTTCCAACTCCATGTCTGCTCCCTGGGGCTGAAATGAGACTCAGATTTAATAGGATAATTTTGACTCGAGGAAGGTAGAACTAAAAATTGTAGCTTAACAGAGTAGACATTTATTTCTTACATGAAAAAATCTGAGATTTTTTTTGATCTGAGGGGTTGTATGATAGTCACATATTGCTGTGTTCCTTGAATCTGTCTTTTGTTACTTCTCTGCGGCATGTGGCTACCATTCAGAGTCATACCAGGATTCATAAACAGAGGAGAAGAGTCTGAAACTTACTTGAAATGAAACTACCGAGACTGTCTGACAGCACTTCCATTAGTACTGCATTGGCCACAGCTTAGTCACGCATCCTTATCCACTTTCAATGGAGGCTCTGAAGAGTGTGTCTCTTGTCTCCACCCTATTCTTCCTCAACAGGCCCTTCTTCTACATCCTCTCCTCTTCCTCTTATGCTTAACCTTATTTCCTTTCCCCAGTTCCTCCTTCAGCCTTTCCTCTTGACCTTCTAATTTCTCTCCAACACACGGTATGTTTCCATTATTTACAGTGTCCTGTAAATCCACCTTGAGTAGAAGGCATAAGTGATGCAGACCAACAAGAACATACATCTGACAATATTGAATTTGAGATGAATATTTGAATTAAACATAATCCACATAAACAAATATTATGTTGGTGTTGTTTAGTCACTAAGTTGTGTCCAACTCTTTGCAAGCCCATACACTGCAGCCCTTCAGTCTCCTCTATTCATGGGATTTCCCAGGCAAGAATACTGGCGGCTGCTGCTGCTGCTAAGTCACTTCAGTCATGTCCGACTCTGTGCGACCCCATAGATGGCAGCCCACCAGGCTCCCCATCCCTGGGATTCTCCAGGCAAGAACACTGGAGTGGGTTGCCATTTCCTTCTCCAATGCATGAAAGTGAAAAGTGAAAGTGAAGTCGCTCAGTCGTGTCCGACCCTCAGCAACCCCATTGACTGAAGCCTTCCAGGCTCCTCCATCCACAGGATTTTCCAGGCAAGAGTACTGGAGTGAAGTGCCATTGCCTTCTCTGAAGAATACTGGAGTGGGTGGCTATTTCCATCTCCATGGGATGATATATATATTATGATCTAGGTTTTATACACGCAGCATATTACTATATAGAATCAGTTAATGGTCAAAATGGAATTATATAATCTTTGTCAGAACTCTGGAAATAAATACATATATGCTTAAAAATCTCTATATTGATTCAGGTAATCCATATATTTTTTCAATTCAGTTCAGCCGCTCAGTTGTGTCTGACTCTTTGTGACCTCATGGACAGCCGCATGCCAGGCTTCCCTGTCTATCACTAAATCCCAGAGCTTGCTCCAACCTATGTCCCTCGAGTTGGTGCTGCCATCCAACCATCTTATCCTCTGTTGTCCCCTTCTCCTCCTGTCTTTAATCTTTCCCAGCATCAGCGTCTTTTCCAAGGAGTCAGTTCTTCACATGAGATGGCAAAAGTATTGGAGTTTCAGCTTCAGCATCAGTCCTTCCAATGAATATTCAGGACTGATTTCCTTTAGAATTGACTGGTTTGATCTTGCAGTCCAAGGATTTTCAACAGTCTTCTCCAACACCACAGTTCAAAAACATCAATTCTTTGGTGCTCAGCTTACTTTATGGTCCAANTTCAGCTTCAGCATCAGTCCTTCCAATGAATATTCAGGACTGATTTCCTTTAGAATTGACTGGTTTGATCTTGCAGTCCAAGGATTTTCAACAGTCTTCTCCAACACCACAGTTCAAAAACATCAATTCTTTGGTGCTCAGCTTACTTTATGGTCCAACCCTCACATCCACACATGACTACTGGAAAAACCATAGCTTTGACTACATGGACCTTTGTCAGCAAAGTAATTTCTCTTCTTTTTAAAATGCTGTCTAGGTTGGTAATAACTTTTCTTCCAAGGAGTATGTGTCTTTTAATTTCATGGATGCCGTCATCATCTGCAGAGATGATGGAGCCCAAGAAAATAAAGTCTCTCACTGTTTCTGTTCTTTCTCCATCTATTTGCCATGAGTGATGGGACTGGATGCCATGATCTTAGTTTTATGAATGTTAAATTTTAACCCAGCTTTTTCACTCTCGTCTTTCATTTTCATCAAGAGGCTCTTCAGTTCCTCTTTGGTTTCTGCCATAAGGATAGTGTCATTTGCATATCTGAGGCTTTTGATATTTCTCCCAGCAATCTTGATTCTAGCTTATGCTTCATCCAGCCCGGCCTTTCTCATGATGTACTCTGTACATAAGTTAAATAAGCAGGGTGACAATATACAGCCTTGACATACTCCTTTCCCAGTTTGGAACCAGTCTGTTGTTCCTTGTCCAGTTTTAACTGTTGCTTTTTCATCTGCATACAGATTTCTCAAGAGGCAGTTAAGGTAATCTGGTAATCCCATCACTTTAAGAATTTTCCAGTTTGTTGTGATCCATGCAGTCAAAACCTCTGGTGTAGTCAATAGGTGGAAGTAGATGTTTTTCTAGAACTCTTGCTTTTTTGATGATCCAGCAAGTGTTGGCAATTTGATCTCTGGTTCCTCTGCCTTTTCTAAATCCAGCTTGAACATCTGGAAGTTCATGGTTCAGGTACTGTTGAAACCTTTCTTGAATAATTTTGAGCATGACTTTGCTAGCATTTGAGATGAGTGCAATTGTGCAGTAGTTTGAACATTCTTTGGCATTGCCTTTCTTTGGGATTGGGGTAAAAACTGACCTTTTCCAGTCCTATGGCCACTGCTGAGTTTTCCAAATCCCAGCACTTTCACAGCATCATCTTTTAGGATTTGAAAGAGCTCAACTGGAATTCCATCACCTCCACTAGCTTTGTTCATAGTGCTTCCTAAGGCCCACTTGACTTCACATTCGAGGATGTCTGGCTGTAGGTGAGTGATCACACCATCGTGGTTATCTAGGTCATGAAGATGTTTTTTGAATAGTTCTTCTGTGTATTCTTGCCACCTCTTCTTAATATTGTCTGCTTCTATTAGGTCCATACCATTTCTGTCCTTTATTGTGCCCATCTTTGCATGAAATGTTACCTTGGTATCTCTAATTTTCTTAAAGAGATCTGTACTCTTACCCATTCTATTGTTTCCCTGTTTTTTAATTTATTTTTTATTTTTTTGCACTGGTCACTGAGGAAGGCTTTCTTATATCTCTATGCTATTCTTTGGAACTCTGCATTCAAATATATCATTATGATATATATTTTACCACATAGTAATTTAGTAAAATTATAAAATGGTTTATAACTTTATGCATATAATCCTTAAGTGGGTGATTTATTTTTGATTCACCATAGCTAGGTATATATCTTAGTTAAATATATGGCCAAGGTGCTGTATTATTTCTCTTGTAATATTTAATATTTCTGATGACAATTTGGAGGTATTGAATTTGACAGTCTTGGATAGATTTGCCCACAGTCAAAAGATTCAGCCAAAGTATCTGTTGCCATGGTATTTTACTGTAGGGTACTTTGGTATGCTATTTTATTATTCTTGTGGAAGCAAAGTTACTTTTTTAAGAAATGAAAAAAAATTGAAACTTTTTTTTTTGAAAGAAAAAAAAATAAGCATAAGCAGGTAAAATATTTCTTAAATCGTGTATTGAAAAGACCCCTAGATAATGTGTTACAAACACATACACACACAGACACACACACACACACCTGGGAAATAAAAAATGACATCTGTTTCAGTGATCTTATTTCACTTTAAATAGCTCTTTATATCTTTTTTAGAAATTGAAATTGTGTTAATTCTAGACTGTGCATTTACATGAAATATACATAAAATTTTGGTAGTAAACATCCCATTACATAGTCCAAGCTTGTGGTTTAATGAAAATTTTAAGTAATCTTTGCATATATATACAGAAACACACTCATATAAGTCCATACCACAACCTTATGTTTTTGAATAGTGAATACACCCATGAGGTATTTATATATTATTTCTCAGATCAAGATACAAAATAACACTGTATCAGCCACCACTATCCCACAAAGGGAGCCAATATCTTGCCTTCCATCAACATTAATTGGTTTTCCTGCTTTTTGAATTTACAGTTAATAAGTGGGATTATAGAATATACATCCACTGTTTGGTTTATTTTTCTCAATCTTATATGTGTGGGATAAATCAGTGGTTTAGATATAGCATTAATTTGACCACTGTTAGGAAAATATATATTTATTGTAAAGATCATGATTTCTCAACCTAGACACTGTTGATATTTTTGACCAGATAATTCTTTGTTGTGAGGACTGTCTGGTGCATTGTATGACATTTAATGACATCATTGGTGTCTCTCCACTACATGTCTGTAACACCATTACCATATCCCCTAGGTTTTGGCAATTACAAATATCTCACAACCTCATCAAGTGTCCCCAGAGAGCCAAATTGCCCTGGGTTGAGAGTCACTGGGATAAAAGAAACAAAGTATTTATCCAATCTTCTGTTGATAGACTTATAGTTTCTGGTTGAGTTCTTTTTATCGACAGTGATGCTGCAAAATTGTTTAGTTTTTGTTACCCATATATGCATGCTTTTTTGAGTTTATATCTAGGATTTAAATTGTTGGGTAATAAGAAATGGATAGGTTTCAAGTAGTTTTTAGACTGATTTTACCATTTACTGGCTTTGTCTGGTGACTCAGCTGGAAAAGAACCCGCCTGCAATGTGGGAGACTTGGGTTCAGTCCCTGGGTTGGGAAGATCCCCTGGAAAATGGAATGGCTACCCACTCCAGTATTCTTCCCTGGAGAATTCCAGGGACTATATACTCCATGGGGTCGCAAAGAGTCAGACACGACTGAGTGACTTGCACTTGGGCTTGCATACCATTCACCAGCGCACAGAATCCCAATTGCTCTAAATTCTTGTCAACACTGGTTTCTGTAAAATTTATCCTGAAGTAGTATTTCATGAAACATTGTTATGGTTTTATATCACATTTCCTTGATGAATCATAACTGGTAGCAGCTCTTCCAATGTTTATTAACTGTTTGAACGTTTTCTTTGTTTTAAAATATTTAATTAAATTCCTTGAATGTTTTATCTGCTGGATTACCTGTATGGTTCTTATCAGTTTGGCTTCCCTGGTGGCTTAGATGGTAAAGAACCCCGCCTGCAATGCAGGAGACCCAGGTTTGATCCCTAGGTCAGAAGATCCCTTGGCTAAGGAAATGGCTACTCACTCCAGTGTTCTTGCCTAGAGAATTTATGAACAGAGAAGTCTGGAGGGGTCATAAAGAGTCTGACACGACTGAGTAACTAATACTTACAACACTATGTTTTAAAATATTTAATTGAATTCCTTGAATGTTTTACCTGTCAGGCTACCTATCTTGTTTTTATCAATTTTAGGGAGTGTATATATATTTTGAATATAAAATTCTTAATATTCATGTTATAAAAGATACATGTATAGCAAGTATCATCTCTCTCTCTCTCTGTGATTTGCCTTTTCATTCTCTTCACAGTATCTGTCACCTTGACCTTTTATTCTGGTTTACACCCATTTCAACCATGTGTCCTTCCAGATTCCAAACTGAGAGCCTGTGGTGTTCAACCAGGTGGGTTTTGAACTAAATCTGTGACACTCATAACTCTCAGATGTTGCAATCAAACTTTCAGCTGTTTCCCAGTGCTCACACTGCATAGCTTAGAAGGGGAAAACCTCATGCCAAATACTAAGGCAGAGCGTTTGTACCATTAATCGGACTTCTCTTATCTCTGGAATCTTAGCCCCCCATGCTTATTTGTAGTGGTGGTTTAGTCTCTAAGTCTTGTGTGACTCTTGAGACCCCATGGACTGTAACTTGCCAGGCTCCTCTATACATAGGCTTTTCCAAGCAAGAATGCTGGAGTGGGTTGCCATTTCCTTCTCCAGCAGATCTTCCCAATCTGGGGGTCAAACCCGGGTCTCTGCACTGTAGGCAGATTCTTTATTTGACTGAACTACCAGGGAAGCCCTTGTATTGACTTGGCATCTCCAAACTCTGGTTGTTCTCTCCCCAACTAACTTTTCTCCATCTCTTTTTTTTTAAGTTTATTTTTTTATTTTTTTTTACTTTACAATACTGTATTGGTTTTGCCATACATTGACATGAATCCACCACAGGTGTACATGAGTTCCCAACCCTGAACCTCCCTCCCACCACCTGGGGTGAGGCTTATCCATTGCACTTTTCTCCATCTTATAGCTGCTTTCTGCTAAACTCAGCTTCCTACACAGAGCAACTTCAATATTACCAAATGGCTCAAGTGCAAAAGTGGAGCACAGAGTTAACTCACTTTAATGAGTTCTCATTTTTATGGGTCCCTACACCAAAGAATGGGCTTCCCTGGTAGCTCAGAGGTTAAAGCCTCTGCCTGCAAGGCAGGAGACCTGGGTTCGATCGCTGGGTCGGGAAGATACCCTGGAGAAGGAAATGGCAACCCACTCCAGTATTCTTGCCTGGAGAATCCCATGGGTGGAGGCTCAAACTACCACACAATTGCACTCAGCTCACACGCTAGTAAAGTAACGCTCAAAATTCTCCAAGCCAGGCTTCAGCAATACTTGAACTCTGAACTTCCAGATGTTCAAGCTGGTTTTAGAAAAGGCAGAGGAACCAGAGATCAAATTGCCAACATCCGCTGGATCATGGAAAAAGCAAGAGAGTTCCAGAAAAACATCTATTTCTGCTTTATTGACTATGCCAAAGCCTTTATGTGGATCAATAAACTGTGGAAAATTCTGAAAGAGATGGGAATACCAGACTACCTGACCTGCCTCTTGAGAAACCTATATGCAGGTCAGGAAGCAACAGTTAGACCTGGACATGGAACAACAGACTGGTTCCAAATAGGAAAAGGAGTACGTCAAGGCTGTATATTGTCT
>SJYX01023005.1:66422-86636 GCA_006410675.1 Oreotragus oreotragus | reverse complement strand
AATATGCTATCTAGGTTGGTCATAACTTTCCTTCCAAGGAGTTTAAGTGTCTTTTAATTACATGGCTGCAGTAACCATCTGCAGTGATTTTGGAGCCAAAAAAAAATAAAGTCTGACCCTCTTTTCACTCTTTTGCCATCTATTTCCCATGAAGTGATGGTATCAGATGTCATGATCTTCGTTTTCTGAATGTTGAGTTTTAAGCCAACTTTTTCACTCTCCACTTTCACTTTCATCAAAGGCTTTTTAGTTCCTCTTCATTTTCTGCCATAATGGTAGTGTCATCTGCATATCTGAGGTTATTGATATTTCTCATAATGTTGATTCCAGCTTGTGTTTCTTCCAGTCCAGTGTTTCTCATGATGTACTCTGCATAGAAGTTAAATAAGCAGGGAGACAATATACAGCCTTGACGTACTCTTTTTCCTATTTGGAACCAGTCTGTTGTTCCATGTCCAGTTCTAACTCTTGCTTCCTGACCTGAATACAGATTTCTCAAGAGGCAAGTCAGGTGGTCTAGTATTCCAGTCTCTTTCAGAATTTTGTATGGTTTCTTGTGATCCACACAGTCAAAAGCTTTGGCATAGTCAATAACCAGAAGTAGATGTTTTTCTGGAACTCTCTTGCTTTTTCGATGATCCAGCGGATGTTGGCAATTTGATCTCTGGTTCCTCTGCCTTTTCTAAATCCAGCTTGAACATCTGGAATTTCATGGTTCATGTCTTGCTGAAGCTTGGCTTGGAGAATTTTGAGCATTGCTTTACTAGCATGTGAGATGAGGGCAATTGTGCGGTAGTTTGAGCATTCTTTGACATTACCTTTCTTTGGGATTGGAATGAAAACTGACTTTTTCCAGTCCTGTGGCCACTGCTAAGTTTTCCAAATTTGCTGGCATATTGAGTGCAGCACTTTCACAGCATCATCTTTCAGGATTTGAAATAGCTCAACTGGAATTTCATCACCTCTACTAGCTTTGTTCGTAGTGATGCTTTGTAAGGCCCACTTGACCTCACATTCCAGGATGTCTTGCTCTAGGTGAATGATCACATGATCGTGATTATCTTGATCTGAAGGTATTTTTTGTACAGTTCTGTGTATTCTTGCCACCTCTTCATAATATTTTCTGCTTCTGTTAAGTCCATACCATTTCTGTCCTTTATTGAGCCCATCTTTGCATGAAATGTTCCCTTGGTATCTCTAATTTTCTTGAAGAGATCTCTAGTCGTTCCCATTCTGTTATTTTCCTCTATTTCTTTGCAATGATCACTGAGGAAGGCTTTCTTATCTCTTCTTGCTATCCTTTGGAACTCTGCATTCAGATGCTTATATCTTTCCTTTTCTCCTTTGGTTTTCACCTCTCTTCTTTCACAGCTATTTGTAAGGCCTCCCCAGACAGCCATTTTGCTTTTTTGCATTTCCTTTCTATGGGGATGGTCTTGATCCCTGCCTCCTGTACAATGTCATGAACCTCTTTCCATATTTCATCAGGCACTCTGTCTATCAGATCTAGTTCCTTAAATCTATTTCTCACTTTCACTGTATAATCATAAGGAATTTGATTTAGGTCATACCTGAATGGTCTAGTGATTTTCCCTACTTTCTTCAATTTGAGTCTGAATTTGGCAATAAGGCATTCAAGATCTGAGCCACAGTCAGCTCCTGGTCTTGTTTTTGTTGCCAGTATAGAGCTTCTCCATCTTTGGCTGCAAAGAATATAATCAATTTGATTTCAGTGTTGACCATCTGGTCATGTCCATGTGTAGAGTCTTCTCTTGTGTAGTTGGATGAGTGTGTTTACTATGACCATTGCATTCTCTAGGCAAAACTCTATTAGCCTTTGCCCTGCTTCATTCTGTATTCCAAGGCCAAATTTGCCTGTTACTCCAGGTGTTTCTTGACTTCCTACTTTTGCATTCCGGTCCCCTATAATGAAAAGGACATCTTTTTTGGGTGTTAGTTCTAAAAGGTCTTCTAGGTCTTCACAGAACCATTCAACTTCAGCTTCTTCAGCATTACTGGTTGGAGCATAGACTTGGATTGCTGTGATTTTCAATGGTTTGCCTTGGAAACGAACAGAGATCATTGTGTCGTTTTTGAGATTGCATCCAAGTACTGCATCTTGGACTCTTTTGTTGACCATGATGGCTACTCCTTTTCTTCTAGGGAATTCTCGCCCACAGTATTAGAGATAATGGTCATCTGAGTTAAATTCATCCATTCCAGTCCATTTGAGTTCGCTGATTCCTAGAATGTCGATGTTCAGTCTTGCCATCTCCTGTTTGACCACTTGCATTTTGCCTTGATTCATGGACCTGACGTTCCAGGTTCCTATGCAATATTACTCTTTACAGCATCTGACCTTGCTTCTATCACCAGTCACATCCACAACTGGGTATTGTTTTTGCTTTGACTCCATTCCTTCCTTCTTTTTAGAGTTATTTCTCCACTGATCTCCAGTAGCATATTGGGCACCTACTGATCTGGGGAGTTCCTCTTTCAGTATCCTATCATTTTGCCTTTTCATACTGTTCCTGGGATTCTCAAGACGAGAATACTGAAGTGGCTTGCCATTCCCTTCTCCAGTGGACCACATTCTGTCAGACCTCTCCACCATGACCTGCCCATCTTGGGTGGCCCCACGGGCATGGCTGAGTTTCATTGAATTAGACAGGGCAGTGGTCCTAGTGTGATTAGACTGACTAGTTTTCTGTGATTATGGTTTCAGTGTGCCTGCTTTCTGATGCCCTCTTGCAACACCTACCGTCTTACTTGGGTTTCTCTTACCTTGGATGTGGGATATCTCTTTCATGGCTGCTCCAGCAAAGTGCAGCCACTGCTCCTTACCTTGAATGAGAGGTATCTCCTCATCACCGCCCCCCTGACCTTGACCATGGAATAGCTCCTCTAGGCCCTTCTGTGCCCGCACAGCCACCGCCCCTTGGACATGGGGTTCCTCCTCCCGGCTGCTGCCCCTGACCTCGGACGTGGGGTAACTCATCTTGGACATTGCCCCTTGGGCATGGGGTCCTCCAGGCTTCTGCCCCTGACCTTGGACGTGGGGTATCTCTTCTCGGCCACACTATGTTCTCTGGTCACAGCCCCCTGCACTAACATCAGGTGGCCAAAGTATTGGAGCTTCAGCTTCAGCATCAGTCCTTCCAAGAATATTTAGGAGTGATTTCCTTTAGGATTGGTTGGCTTGTTCTTGCTGTCCTAGGGACTTTCAAGAGTCTTCTTCAGCATGGCAGTTCAAAAAACACCTTTTCTTCATTGCTCAGCCTTCCTTATGGTCCACTTCTCACATCCATGCATCACTACTAGAAGAATCATAGTTTTGACTTTACAGATTTTTGTTGGCCAAGTGATGTCTCCGCTTTTTAATACACTGTGTAGTTTTGCCATAGCTTTTCTTCCAAGGAGCAAACATCTTTTAATAACAATTACATGTCTTCTAATCCATTGTGATTCACTGTTAATTCTCTAAATATATGAAAATGTTCTGAAATAGCAAATTCCATTTCCAGTCAACAAGGCAGAAGTCCCAGTGAAACCATATCGGTCAACAAACTGTTTTCCTGTAGCTGTGCTGGCCTCCTGGGACTTAGATAACACAGGAAATTTAAGCTCTATTTACCAGGATCTAGTGACACTTTCACGGTTAGTCTTTTACAAGTCGAAGCCCCAGTGGAACATATATATTAAGAGATTTAGTGGCATCATAGTCCTTTCTTAGGCAAAAATTGCCTACTTCCTCCACTCACGAGTTTTTCCATTGTTCTTCTTGAAGTCCTCAAACTGATGCAAATGTATTACCCTTACTTCAAAGTATTCAAAAGATATTACCTTTTCACTTTCATTCTAATGTTAAGCCTGCACTACGTACCACCCCTGAGAGCACTGTTACTGCTCTTACTTCTGCAATACCCAAAACACAAATGGCTGCTGTACAGTGGGGCCATGTTCCCTACATATTTATTGCAAAATCTAGATAAATTAGTTTTCGTTCTTCTAAGCATTTTCTTATTTAAAGTTTATGTCAGTTGATTTTGCTATCTAGCTCGAGTGCATGCATGCTGTTGCTTCAGTCATATCCCACTCTTTGCAACCCTTTGGACCATAGTCTGCCAGGCTCCTCTTTCCATGGGATTTTCCAGGCAAGAATTTTGGAGTGGGTTGCGATGCCCTCCTCCATGGGATTTTCTCAACTCAGAGATCAAACCCACATCTCTTAAGGCAGGCAGGTTCTTTACCACTAGCTCCACTTGGAAAGTTACTATTTAGCCTACTTCATTGTAAATAACATCTACCTTTCCAAATACATTTCATCATTTATTAAGATTTTAGCTTGTGAACAACAGTCATTTAAATTTAAATGTTGGTTTAAATTAACATTGGCTATTCTTTTTCATCTATTTAAAAATAAAAATTTCTATATGTTATTTTATAAAGGACCTAGTGCATACACATGGAAATAAAAACCACAGAGGTACAGAAAGACTTCTAACCTGCTCAGTTTAATTCCTTATAGATATATATATCCGCTGGATCATGGAAAAAGCAAGAGAGTTCCAGAAAAACATCTATTTCTGCTTTATTGACTATGCCAAAGCCTTTGACTGTGTGGATCACAATAAACTGTGGAAAATTCTGAAAGAGATGGGAATACCAGACCACCTAACCTGCCTCTTGAGAAATCTGTATGCAGGTCAGGAAGCAACAGTTAGAACTGGACATGGAACAACAGACTGGTTCCAAATAGGAAAAGGAGTACGTCAAGGCTGTATATTGTCTCCCTGCTTATTTAACTTATATGCAGAGTACATCATGAGAAACGCTGGACTGGAAGAAACACAAGCTGGAATCAAGATTGCCGGGAGAAATATCAATAACCTCAGATATGCTGATGACACCACCCTTATGGCAGAAAGTGAGGAGGAGCTAAAAAGCCTCTTGATGAAAGTGAAGGAGGAGAGCGAAAAAGTTGGCTTAAAGCTCAACATTCAGAAAACGAAGATCATGGCATCCGGTCCCATCACTTCATGGGAAATAGATGGGGAAACAGTGGAAACAGTGTCAGACTTTATTTTTTGGGGCTCCAAAATCACTGCAGATGGTGACTGCAGCCATGAAATTAAAAGACGCTTACTCCTTGGAAGAAAAGTTATGACCAACCTGGATAGTATATTCAAAAGCAGAGACATTACTTTGCCGACTAAGGTCCGCCTAGTCAAGGCTATGGTTTTTCCTGTGGTCATGTATGGATGTGAAAGTTGGACTGTGAAGAAAGCTGAGCGCCGAAGAATCGATGCTTTTGAACTGTGGTGTTGGAGAAGACTCTTGAGAGTCCCTTGGACTGCAAGGAGATCCAACCAGTCCATTCTGAAGGAGATCAACCCTGGGATTTCTTTGGAAGGAATGATGCTAAAGCTGAAACTCCAGTACTTTGGCCACCTCATGCGAAGAGTTGACTCATTGGAAAAGACTCTGATGCTGGGAGGGATTGGGGGCAGGAGGAGAAGGGGACGACCGAGGATGAGATGGCTGGATGGCATCACGGACTCGATGGACGTGAGTCTGAGTGAACTCCGGGAGATGGTGATGGACAGGGAGGCCTGGCATGCTGCGATTCATGGGGTCGCAAAGAGTCGGACACTACTGAGCGACTGAACTGAACTGAACTGATATATAGATTAACTCTTCTCTTTATATTTCCTGCACTGATTACTTTTAATGATCTTAGAAAATAGTTATGCACTTCTTTCTTGAATAATCAACTTTAATTTAAATTGACATGTCATGAGCTAATGTTAATTGCTACTTTTATTTCTTCACAGACAACTAAGCAACTTAGAATATTATACTCCAGGAACACCACTCGAATTTACATACAATTCTGATTCTATATTTTAAATCTATCTTAATTTAAATATATCAAGGCATTATAGATATTGATTTTTAGAGATAGTTTCATTTTTTCTTTCAATTTTTCTATATTTTCCCCTGTATCTCTGAATTTCCACTTCAGAATATTTCCTTTCTGCTCATAAAGTAGTCTTTATTTTAATAAACTCTCTTGGGATCAGTTATCTATTTTTTGTCTAAAAAACATTTTCATTCATATTTTGGAGGTTGTCTTTAGCATATATATTGTAGTTGTTGTTAAGTTGCTCAGTCATGTCCAACTCTTTGTGACCCTATGGACTATAGCACACCAGGCTCTTCTGCTCTCCTCTATATCTCCTGCAGTTTGCTCAAATTCATGACCATTGATGTTATGTAACCAGTGATGCTATCTAACCATCTCATCCTCTGCCACCTCCTTCTTCTTTTCCCTGCNGACCCTATGGACTATAGCACACCAGGCTCTTCTGCTCTCCTCTATATCTCCTGCAGTTTGCTCAAATTCATGACCATTGATGTTATGTAACCAGTGATGCTATCTAACCATCTCATCCTCTGCCACCTCCTTCTTCTTTTCCCTGCAGTGTTTCCCAGCATCAGGATCTTTCCCAATGAACTGGCTCTTAAATTAGCTCTTATTTTCTCTTCTGTTGTCTTCTGATCACAATTGTTTCTTCTGAGAAATCATCTGAAATCTAATTCTTTCTTTGAAAATAAATTGTTTTGTTCAGGAGTAGAATTACTGGAAAGCTTTTAGAAATTTGCTTATGTGTTTCATTTTTAGACGTATCATCACGAACTTATATTATGAAAAGGGCAGGTAAGGTAAGTGTTCATTTCTCTTCTTTTAGGTTTGTAGAGTTTCTTGAATGTGTGGTTTGATTTATTTTATGATGTTTGAAAAGTAAATTTCATTTATTATCTCTTCAAATATTTCTTAGGCCTTATTCTATTCTTTGCTTCAGAGCTCTGTTTAGACCATAACTAGATCTCTAAACATCATATATTTTCTTCTATATTGTCAATAATTTTATCATTTATTTATTTACTTACTTCAACTCATATTTAATCCCAATAGTACACAAAGCCTGGTGGTAGATCCTAGTAATAAGAGTAATTAATCACAGAAGAGAACAGAGTCACAGTAGCCCATACAAAGCACTCTCTCATGAACTCATGCTGAACTTTCTCTGTCAGTTGTGTACTCTTCCCCCCGAAAAATCATTTATCTTAGAATCATGGAATGTACAATTTCAGAAAAATGAGATATTAGGAATAGAAGGCATCACTCATTTTGTATTCTTCTTTCTTATTCTGGATAGTTTTTCTGATCTGCCTCTTAGTCACTATTTCTCAATTCATCTCCATCAAATATGATATTAAATGAAACATCAACTTTTAAATTTTATATGATGTTTTGTCAGTAGTAGAAACTATTACTGTTGATGTTAAATTTGTTTTCAGAAATAGTTTTTAGTATTATAGTAAAGATTTCCTAAACTTTTCAGAATAGTGGGCATGGTTATTTTAAGTTATATGTCTATTTTCCTCTTAGTTTCCACAAACATTCCATATCCCCTCCTGTTTTTAAGTTTCTAAGTCTGTTCAGGATGTTAAAGAGAAACTGTGGGAATAACTTGAGGACTGAACAAACTTTATCTTTCTTCAGAAATTATCTACCTATCTATCTATATCTATAACTATCCATCTATCTCTACTTAATTTTTTATCTGTGTCGGACACTAACAACTTGAGCTATCTGATTCCCCTCTCACACAATTACAGGTATTGAGACAATTTGAATGTGAGCCCAGTCTATGCAAGGAATAGTTTATATCTGGTTTACTCTTATTCATAAGTATATCCTTTTGGAAATCCCCCTCCCCACGAAAAAGAAAACAGGGTTTATGTCATGGATCACTGTTCTTGGCTGACATTGATCTATAATTTAGTTGTCCTGATTCCATGAGTTTGTCCAAATCTTTGCACTGCTTCTCACCCTTGGGTGGGGTATTTTGTGTGTGTGTGCTCAATCATGTCAGATTCTTTGCAGCCTCTTGGACTGTAGTCCACCAGGCTCCTCTCTCCATGGGATTTTCCTGGCTGGAATATTGGAGTGGCTTGCCATTTCCAACTCCAGGGGATCTTTCCAACCTAGGGATCAAACCTGTGTTTCTTGTGTCTCTTGCATTGGCAAGTGAGTTCCTTACCTTACCAAATGTACCACAGCCATAACTTTGTCTGTCCTTTAATCGACAGAAAACCCTCTCCCTAGCGCTATCCAATAAAAACCTCTGTCACAGTGAAATGTTCTCTATCTGTGCTTTACAACGTGATAGATACTGACCTTGTGAGATTTTTGGACAATTAACATACTCATGCATCCAAGGAACTAAATTGTTGTTTTCATTAAATTTAAATAATTAAAATTTAAATATTCAACATGAAGCTAGTGGCTGTTCTATTGGGTAGCAGTTTTAGAGGGACAGTGTTCCAAAATGGTAGGCTGTCAGGAAGCATTTAATAGGAGGGATTCTGTGTGCTGTTTTGGACCTGTCAGGAATTCTCCATTCCTTATTAATTCCTGAATACTCAGGAATTAAGAGGAGAGGCAAGACTCTCCTGGGGGCTGAGGAATCCAGGCATTTCCTTCATTAGTTTTTCTATACGGTGATAAGTACCCTCTTCCTTCTTGTGAACCATATGGTAAAAGTGATTATTTACAACTCTCTTTTTAATATGGATCACTTATGTTTTGTAAGTCTGAAATTTTCATCTTTATCTTTGCTGAGAATAACTACCTTGTAAGACAGTATAAATGCCCACACCATGTTGATTAAAACACCTTTGCTCCATCAGAGCTCTGGTCCCCGTGTCTTTCTTTCTCTTTCTCTCTCCCTCTCTTTCTTTTTCAGGCTGATCCCCTGAAGCACAAAGGCTCTCTGAGTTCACTTTCCTGCCGGGGCTTCTAAGACCCTCTCGAGAAGGCGCTCCGTGCCTTCACCCCATCAAGAGGGCGCCTGAGGCCTCCGTGAACAGAGCAAGCCCTGTGCCAGGGGCTTTATTGGCTTTCTGCGTAAAGCAAGGAACATCAGCCTCTTTGTCTCCTTTACTTTCTTATTGGTGGACTCCAGACCACCAGGTTCCGGTCCATTAAAGGACCTCAACAGTAAGCTAATTCCGTTCTCCAGGGGATCTTCTCCACCCAGGGATCGAACCGGGATTTCTTGCATTGCAGTCAGATTCTTTGCACTTGAGCCACCAGGGAAACCCAATGTTTCTGTTTTCTTATACTTGAAAACTATAAGAAAATGAGTATCTCATCTCATTTTCATGAATTTTCATTCTTTATTAGCTGTGCATTTTCTTCAGGCATTGTTTAGATTTTGCCCAGATTTTCCAGTTTTTGATTTGTTTCGAACAGGCAGGTTGATGCATGTTAAGAAGTCTGCCATTTCCAAAAGAAGAAACTTTCCTTTGTCATTACCTCTGTACACCTAACCATAAAGTTAAACTTTTGTCTAGTTATTTATTTTAAACTATATCTTTTGACAACTGGCTGTGTAAGTTAAGCAATTTAATGTTATCTGTCTTACTTCTACCATTTCTTTTGACTCTAAGATGTTCTAATAACTCAACAATTCCATTGCGTTTACAACGCAGACATTTATAAGGTTAGTGTTCTGTTTTATTGTTATAATAAAACTTTTAATTTTATGTTATATTTTTTGAAAATTGGGAAAAATAGCATAGAGTTTTACCACATTATAATTAAATATGTATGATTAAAGGATAACAGAAAATGTAATTTGCTTG
Source organism: Oreotragus oreotragus (assembly GCA_006410675.1). Taxonomy (NCBI): domain Eukaryota; kingdom Metazoa; phylum Chordata; class Mammalia; order Artiodactyla; family Bovidae; genus Oreotragus; species Oreotragus oreotragus. Next base: position 76,919 of record SJYX01023005.1, on the reverse strand, counting down.
GTAGTGTAGGGGGAGATGTAACCACATTTTATTCGTGGGAGAATGTTTTAAATATTTTTCTCTCTTTCTCCCATATACCACAAATTTCTAAAAATTGGTCAGTTGTTCAAATCAGCCCCTATTTTAATTTTTTCCAGTTGCACCACTGCTTTCATATATATCCTGGCATTTCTGGTATTTCTAATGGCTTTTATATTAGATATGTTATTTTTCAATAATATGCAAATTTTACTGTTATTTTGACATAGCTGTAGGTATTATTTTCAGTGCTCATTTTCATATTTTTCATGCATAGCTTTTTCATTCTTGACAACTTATTTCTGATTTATTTTCTGTGTAACAGACTAGTATCTTTGCCTAAGTAATTTTTTCACTCTTTTTTATGCTTTTACACATCATGCAAAGATTTTCTGACTTTAAATTGGCAGATTAAGATTAGCAAATACATGCTACTATCACTACTGTATATAAATTAGATAACTAATAAGAACTAATGGCCACCTGATGCAAAGAGCTGACTTATGTGAAAAGACCCTGATGCTGGGAAAGATTGATAGCAGGAGGAGAAGGTGATGACAGAGGATGGGATGGTTGGATGGCATCACCAACTCAATGGACATGAGTTTGGGTAAACTCCAGGAGTTAGTGATGGACAGGGAGGCCTGGCATGCTGCGGTTCATGGGGTTGCAAAGAGTTGGACATGACTGAGCGACTGAACTGAACTGAATAAGAACCTACTGTATAACACAGAGAAATCTGCTCAATACTCTATAATGAACAATATGGAAACAGAACCACCTAAACAGTGGGTATTTTATATATATAACTGACTTACTTTTCTGTATAACAGAAATGATCACAATATTGTAAATCAATTATACTACAATAAAAATAAGTGAAAAATAAAAGCTTAAGGTTGCATAGAGTCGTTATGAATATATTTTAATTTAGTAGTTGCAGGATGCTCACTTAAGCAGCCAAATATGTGCTAGATATTTTCTTACCTCTGTGCTTCATGTTTAATACAATGGTTAATAGATAACAATATGTCTGTCTATAGTATTAGATGGAATGACTGCCTTGTTTAAATATGTTGTAAATTTCCTGCTGCCATATTAGCATGTGGAAGAGGAAACTATGACTCTTAAGTTCTCTTGTAAGATCTAAATATGTCATTTTTTGGTGCACATGGCAAATAATTCTGACTGTAAGTATATACTCTGTTACCATGTTTAATATTTTATAAGATTTAAGAATTTATGCTATAATATGATGCCTAGACAATAACATAAATTTAGGAATGCATACAAGTGTATATTGTTTGAATTGCTTAGTGAAAGTTGAATAGACAAAATAAAGCACTTTTTTTGGACAAGTATGAGTTATTCTAAAACTTACTGGAATACTTCTCTATTGCATACTACCATCTGAGAGATAGAGTCAAAAGCTAAAAATTGCAGTTTATCATTTTGAAAATAACCTATTCTTAACTTTACATCTCTTTTAGTTGTGCATAGCTCAGAGAATGAACTTACACCATTTTAGAGAATTCAGTTAATGAAAAATATTTTATTAATGTGAAATTCATCTAATTCATATGACCCTCAGAAGTTACTCTCTGCACCTCAGTCTTCTTATCTGAAAAATAGTGAGTTTAATAATTGAACTCCTCAGCTTTAACATTAAATTGCATCTAAAATAAATTCCTTTGCCATTCTTACCCCACCACTACCAAATTCTATCATCATCAAATTCTATTTATCTATCATCTGCATATCTTTATGGTTATCTACCCACATGTATTGCATGTACACATGCCACATCTATCTATGTATTGTATATATTTATAATTTCACCTTAAGTCATCTAAACTTCCCCTTCAGTGTTAACATTATATACTGTTTTTTATGCTGTAATTAATATAATAGGGTATCAGTTCAGTTCAGTCGCTCAGTCGTGTCTGACTCTTTTCGACCCCATGAATTGCAACATGCCAGGCCTCCCTGTTCATCACCATCTCTTGGAGTTCACTCAGACTCACGTCCATCGAGTCCGTGATGCCATCCAGCCATCTCATCCTCTGTCGTCCCCTTCTCCTCCTGCCCCCAATCCTTCCTAGCATCAGAGTCTTTTCCAATGAGTCAACTCTTTGCATGAGTTGGCCAAAGTACTGGAGTTTCAGCTTCAGCATCATTCCTTCCAAAGAAATCCCAGGGTTGACCTCCTTCAGAATGGACTGGTTGGATCTCCTTGCAGTCCAAGGGACTCTGAAGAGTCTTCTCCAACACCACAGTTCAAAGCATCAATTCTTCAGCGCTCAGCTTTATTCACAGTCCAACTTTCACATCCATACATGACCACAGGAAAAACCATAGCCTTGACTAGACGGACCTTAGTTGGCAAAGTAATGTCTCTGCTTTTGAATATACTAATCTAGGTTGGTCATAACTTTTCTTCCAAGGAGTAAGCGTCTTCTAATTTCATGGCCGCAGTCACCATCTGCAGTGATTTTGGAGCCCAAAAAGATAAAGTCTGACACTGTTTCCACTGTTTCTCCATCTATTTCCCATGAAGTGATTGGACCGGATGCCATGATCTTCATTTTCTGAATGCTGAGCTTTAAGCCAACTTTTTAACTCTCCTCCTTCACTTTCATCAAGAGGCTTTTTAGCTCCTCTTCACTTTCTGCCATAAGGGTGGTGTCATCTGCATATCTGAGGTTATTAAATAAAGTTAAATTTGTTAATGCAAATTTAACTTTATTTAAAGTTTGTATATAGTGGGAATTAAAAACTTTTATCACTGTTTAAACATCTTTACATGTTCTTCAATTTATTTTATGTAAACTAGAAAGATTAAATCTATAGATCATGATATTTAGCTGCTTTGTTATAGACTGAATAGAATGCAAATACAAAATAATAAGCAACTAAAGAAAATAATTCTAAAAATCACAATGTTACTTATTCAATAATTTTGTTATGAAGCATTTATACATACTTTAATAAAAGAGTCTATAGTTTGCTTTAAGCCATTTGAGGTGCACAACACATACTTTTTATTTAATTTTCTTTTGTTAGTTCCTGCCTAGTTCTTTTAAATTTGAAAGACTAATTGTAATTAGGTATTAAATACTGTTGAATACACTGAACTTTTCTACAGATGGGTAATACATCTATCTAATTTTGAATCTTCATTATTACCTTAAGCCAAAGTTCTTTTTCTCTTACAATACAAGAATAAGTGCATGCTGTTGAAATTATATGTAACAATATAAATGTTCTAATCTCCTACCACATGCAAGAAATCAATATCATGATAAAAAGTAGAGTAAATAGATATTTTGCTCATTCTTTTATGTTTAGTATATTTGATGTCAGTAGTGACTTCTGGGCAAACTCCTGAAAATTGTTGATTCCTGTCTCCTCTTTTAGGCTGACAAGTTTTAAGAAATGTCTAAATCCGTGTCTGTGACAGTAGTTCTTTTGCTTTTTGTAGTAAACACACTCTACTTAATTCTTTTTATAGATGTTGTGTGGCATACATAGCATCACCGACTCAATGGACATGAGTTTGGGTGAACTCCGGGAGATGGTGATGGACAGGGAGGCCTCATATGGAATTATTTCCTAGGGTCTATTTTGCTTTGTGTGGCTTTATTTCTTTACATCACTAAAAGCCATGAGTCATTCTGATACTCTGCACTGCCTTCCAAGAGACTTGGCTCCTTGGTCAATATGGGACTTTAATTATTGCTTGCTACTCTTCCTCTTTTTGATTGAATGAAGTGTTGCTATCATATTAATCAAAATTTCTCTTTTCATTTTGAGTATAAATTTTCATTTTTTAATGCCTTTGTGTTAAACTATTAGAAACCTGTTATCTGCACTAGAGCAAAGAAGCCTATACTATGAGTCACAGATCTTACAACATTTAATTGCAATGTTGTTTTGACTCTCATCAATTCATCTGTAAAAGAAAGTAATAAAAAATAAACAAAACAAATATTTTACTATTTGTCACTCTATACCAGAATTTGTGATTAAACTTTAATTTGATTTATTACTTTATCCCCTAAATCTAATTTGCATTTTATTTAACTTGACATCACAATGATTGTGTAAGAGAGATACGACTTACATCCATTTTAAAGATGAGAAAGGAAAGTCAAGGGAAGAAAGCAAACAATGTGTACTTTCTAAGATTAAATTCAGCATTTAATAATGGATGATAATGAAACTGAAGATAAAACTTGTTTACCTAGTTAGAAACGGTTTGGTGAAGTTCTGTCCAGTTTGCTTTGTTTTATCTTTACTGCCTCTGAGTTCCTCCTACTGTTGGCATTTATACCTAGATCCCTTTTATTTGTTACCTCTTGCTTTGCTGGACTCTTAAAATCTAATTTAAAAATTTTGTAAAGTGTTCTGCTCATATAATTTGTGTGGAATCTTTTATTTAAATGAAAAGGACAAGTACATTTTAGTTTTTATTATTACTATGTTGAAAACATTAATACATATTTGTACAACACGTTACTTTTTCAGTGAAAAGACTATATATAATGTGGTTTGTTTTTTTTTGTTTTTTTTTTTTTTTACTATCTGCCACCTAGATTCTTCAAGAATTTAGAATATAATTATGAATCCAGAAAAACATAGTTTTAAGTTAAGGGAAGTAACCTTGATATTTAAGCACAGAAATGATGTTTATTGATTTAAATACCCTTTTCTTTTTAACAGAAAAGAACCATTATTGTATAAAAGATTTTTTTTTTATTACAAAATAGTTCTTTAGTTTAGTCCTAGAGCAAAACTCAAGAGATAGAGAAATCTTTCAAATATACTTAAGAGTGAATTATTTGGGCATTTTTAAGACCCTAAGGATTACAAGTATAGTAAATTGATTCTAGTTTATTCAAATGGAAAATAGAGATCAATTTATATTTTATTGCAAGTCAGGCAGGCATTTTAGAAATATAATACATAGATAATGTCTTTTGGATGGAAAATGCACAAATAGGTACCCACACAGAGAAGGTCATGCATACATATACATAGTTGTATTGATGTACATATACATAGAAAAATATGCATAAATTTAGCAGCAACAGTAATGCAGAATAGTTATTAAATATCATGCACTAAAGTAAGTTTCCCTGAAATTAAATGACACATATTTTTTTCACCTGTAAAATTGGATCACAGTAATTTTACTTCTAGGTCATATGTAAGTATCAATTGAGTTATTCCTTATAAAATTTTTAGAACAGTGCTTGGTAAATCACTAAGTAATAGTTAATTTTCAATGTTACTTAGTAAGTATTAGGTAATAGATATATTTACTTTGAAAACTAAACAGATATGGATATAATGCCAAAAATATGACATGAATTTTCACAAAATGATTTTGACATGCATAGTTTTACATGTTCAGTAATTTTACATAGCATATAATGCTTTAATTGGAAATTAATATATTTTTTCTCTTATTACATTACATATATTTGGTATAACCTGTTATTTAGAAGATGAACTTAACAAACGTTAAGATACATGGATAATAGAAAAATATCATTATAGGAAAAGACATATCATATGAATATGGCTTACAGAGATGTTCATCACTTATAGATAAAAGGTTACCACTTTACCTTATAGATCAATTTAAGAATAATTTCACATAATGATCAGTTAGCTTATTTTGTAAATAAATTAAGTTGAATGCTGAATTTATTAGACAGTCCCACTTGGTATAAATCAGAATCTGTCACCATTTATATGTGCAAAAGGTATTATCATAATCATAACACCTTTACTCAGAAATAATACTATTAAATTTAAATTGTTTTATTTTGTTATCTTAGTCTAAATTTGCCTGGGTAATAATATTTTCAGCTGATTCTTTCCTAACTCAGTAGAATTGTATAGTAATCATTATTATTTCAAATATTAGAAGAGTGGCAATTCAATAGTTTCCATTGCTAAAAATAGATTACTAAATATGTTTATGTATATATTATATGTAATACATATATAAATGCTTATTTTATATAAATATATAATTATATATATTTATAAATGTATATTGTATATATTATATATAAATAAATATATATAATGTAAGTAATGCTTACTTACATGAACTATAGTGTGTATATTGAATTCAAAACAAGAAAAGAATCACTATAAAATATACCCTTTCATGTATAAAATATATATTTTCTAAAAAAGAAGGATATTACATCTTTTAATATTTAAGAGTTATATAGCAAAAATAAAATCAGCATAAACTTAAAAATATAAAAATATGAATTAGTAAAATATTCATTTAAAATCTGCCTACTGAACAATATGACAATCATTAATTGTAATAATCAAAAGAATCTCCTTACTCTACTTAAAACAAGAGTTAAAGTGTTCACCAAAGATTTTTCATTTTGTTTTTGTTTTGCTTTTTTAAATTCTTCAGGAGAGCAAATATACTTCTTCTAATAGGTAACTAATAAGAAAGGAAATTATAGTTGCTGGACTCTTAGTTAAATGCACTGGCTAAATATTTATTCAAGAATGACCTGTTTTTATCATCAACAATGTAAATGAGAAGTTTTTACCTTCCTCAACTTGTAGATTAGGAAACTGGTAACTCAAATATTTAGAAAAATTCATGAAATCAAACTTGTAATTCTTTGTGTTAAATTGAGAGTTATTATATATTATATAATAAATAGATAGCAAATAAAGAGAGTATTATAAATCCAGCAAATAATGGGATGTCCCTGGTCTAGTGGAGGTACATATGTAGTGGTAAGGGAAAGTATCTCTGAAAGGGAGTCTTTAAAATATCTGCCTGATGAGATGAGAAAGACTTGATTGTGAAGTGCCATTGGGATAGATGCCCTCAATAGAGGGGAAAAGCAAAGGGGCAGGAGGAGGTTGAATATGAGATGTGAGAAAGAAAGGATGCCAAAATGAAGAATAATAGATTTTTGGCCTAAATAAATGATGGAATACTGGTATTATATATTGAGATAAGGAAGACTGGAGAGGTGAGAAATGCAAGGAAAGTAAAAGAATAAACTCATAAATCCAGCAAATGACTATATAGTCAGTAGGATCAGGGAAGGATTTTATTGTTTCATTGTTTCATTTAAAAAATCAGTAAGTTAATGAATCATAAAATGTTATTAACATTACATAGCAAGATAATATATATATCATATTATGTGGGAACTGGCTAAAGTTCTAAAACTAAATATAATCATGGCTAAACACCTTCATGTTCTAATACTGTTACAGAAGAGTGGCTAAACATTCTTAACATGTTGCTAAGCATGCTAAACATTGTTGAGCTTAACAATGGATGACCAAGGTAGTCCTTTGACTTATCACTTTACTTCATCAGAATGGGCATTATTTTCCAGAGATAATTAGTTTATGCTATAAATTGTTAACTTATTGCCTTATTGCAGTGACTTGTGGTTTTTCCTCTGCACCAGTACTGATTCACCAGTTAAGGGAAAGAAGATGCTAAAGAAATATCATCTGTAGAGCATGATGGTGTGTGAACATATGGTAGATTAGCATTTCATTCTCCAGATGGCTACTTAGTGAACTGTAGAATCACAACATCCACCCTGGTGGAACAGAGCAGAGTGTAGTAGGAGAGATCCTCAGATATTTTGGCATGTGTCATCTGCAATTTGAGGAATCATAGTGAATGGTGTTGTCTTCTTGCCTGGGGAGAATTCAAATATGGGGGGATAAACAGTGCAGTACAAACAGTAACAGCTTAATGAACAATATACAGTCATGCACTGTGCAAAAAAGAATAAGGTATGATTAAGAGTCAAATGATGCAAATGTCTTGTATATAGTACAGCATGAAAATACTAACCAAAGCAAATTTTTGTAGTTATATTAACATCAGATTCAGTAGCTACTTAGGCCAGTAGAGATACAATATTATGTAATTTAGAAAACTTAATTTCCTCATTAAGATATAAAGATTATGAATTTATAATTCTGATATAGTAAAAACTGTCTGCTACTGATGTTGCTAAGTTGCGTCTGTCGTGTCCGACTCTGTGCCACCCCTTAGATGGCAGCCTAACAGGCTCCTCTGTCCCTGGGGTTCTCCAGGCAAGGATACTGGAGTGGGTTGCCATTTCCTTCTCTAATGCATGAAAGTGAAAAGTGAAAGTGAACTCACGCAAAAACTGTCTAGAGAGAGGTTATAGTTGTAAAGCATATGTTAAAAAAGAAAATAGCTGAAAATTAATAAGCTAAACAACAATATCAATAAATTATTTTAGAAGGATAAAAAAATTAGCAATCATAGTGAAGTGAAGGGAAGTCGCTCAGTCGTGTCTGACTCTTTGCAACCCCATGGACTGTAGCCAATCATAGTCAACAATAATCTATTATACACTTAAATTTTGTTTAGAGGATAGTCCTATGTTGAGTGTTCTAGTCACAATAAAATGCAGTTTAATAAAATCACAATTGAAAACTGCCCTAAGAAAGAACTCTCCAAACAAATTATTTTTTATCTATTCTACCAAGATGTATTTCAAGATGCCAATTTTACACAAATTCTCCCACAGAATAGAAATGAGGAAATGCTAACAATTCATTTTAAAAGCTATCATAATGTTCACACCAAAACCTGATCAACATTAAGATAAAGGAAAAAGACAGACTACCTCACTTATTGGAATAAGGTAATATCTTAAAAAATTGTAATTCAAGTGTGTTACAGTTGAATTCATATTTTCTTTAAGATGTATGACTATTGCATAACAATGGTGAATTTATTCTGGGAATGCAAGATTGACTTAATACTTCAAAAAAAGTATGATTTGCCACATTAAAACAATCAAAAGAAATCAACCCCTTGAGTAGCAGCAAAATTATAATGTATTCAAAGTTCACTAAGTTAAAGATAGAGAGATATTTATTATTGACTATCAAGAAAATCTCTACAGAATATCACACTAAATGGTGAAATGTTGAAATCATATCCTTTGTAGTCAGATAAAAGACAAAGGCTACTATAACCACTTTTAGTACCATTGTGCAAATGCAATAAAGCAAGAAAAAGAAAGAAGAAAATTGAAAATGAAGCAAAAATAGTGTCTCATCATCTGAAGAGAATATAAATAGGCTTTTAAATGGTACTGAGATGTTTAGATTTCTATTCAAAAAGAAATAAAGCTTGATGTCTAATTCAAACATATGCAAAACTGTATTTCAGTTGAATTATAGTACTTAGTAAGAATGGGTAAGATATAAAGCCTAAGGAAATAATATGGAAGATATGTTTATGATCTCAGAATGGAAAAGTTTTCTGAAATGGGAAACAAATAGTATTCAATAATAAAAGAGATACATAATATTAACCTAAATGAAATTGAGTTCCTCTTCACACACACAAGAAAAAGCACAGGAAAACAAAGATAAAATAGATGTTCAACATATAGTTTTAAAACTTTTCTAAAAATAAAAAGACAAAGAATTATGTGAAAACAAAGAGTTTGTTTCCAAAATATTTCTTTCGAATTCTTTCAAGTAAATAAAGAAATACAAACAACCCAGGAAAATAATAGAAAAGTTATTTCAATAAGCATTACATAAAAACAGAATAGCCAAATAGACAATATACATATGAAAAATTACTACCACTTCTAATATCAAGGAAGCAAATTAAAGGCACAGAAAGGTACATTAGATATGTTGCTAAAGTTTAAAAATTGTTGAAAGTTTAAATATGACAAGGATATAATTGGATAAAGTCTCAAAATAATAAATTGATAAAATAACTTTGACAAATATGAAAATAAATGGCATTGCTTTAAAAAAAAAGACATTATGAACATGTTTGTGTCTATAAACTTGAAAACTTATGAAATAAAAATATATACAGTTTAAAAAAAAACAACTCATAAAAAAATAGAGAACATTAAGAGTCCTACAAGCTTTAAAGAAATTGAATTAGCAGTTCAAAATAGTTCTACTACACACACACATACACACACAGGAACCAGACAGATTTCCAGGAAATTCTACAAGACATTTGAGCACTGGGAAATTCTAACCTTATGCAAGCTGTTCCACAGTGGAAAAAAGTCATCTGTGACATAGATTTGCTTTCAAAACCAAATGAGGATATTATAAAGCAAAGAAAAATATAGGCCAATCTCACTAATTAATGAATACAGACAGATTCAAAGCCTCTAAAAATAAACATTTTTACAAAACAAATCAGACAGTGAATTAAAAGGTAATTTTGTTACAACCAAGTTGGTATTTCCTAGGAATCCTAGACTGGTTTATCATGAGAAGGTCAACTAAAGTAGCTCACCACATTAACATGTTAAAGTGAAAAATATTGTATCTTAATAAAGGTAGGAAAACTGGGTAAAATCTTACATCTATCTCGTGGTTCTGCAATACGGAAGATCTGGGTTCAGTTCCCGGGTTGGGAAGATCCCCTGGAGA
>SJYX01023005.1:34996-66090 GCA_006410675.1 Oreotragus oreotragus | reverse complement strand
AATAGAAAAGTTATTTCAATAAGCATTACATAAAAACAGAATAGCCAAATAGACAATATACATATGAAAAATTACTACCACTTCTAATATCAAGGAAGCAAATTAAAGGCACAGAAAGGTACATTAGATATGTTGCTAAAGTTTAAAAATTGTTGAAAGTTTAAATATGACAAGGATATAATTGGATAAAGTCTCAAAATAATAAATTGATAAAATAACTTTGACAAATATGAAAATAAATGGCATTGCTTTAAAAAAAAAGACATTATGAACATGTTTGTGTCTATAAACTTGAAAACTTATGAAATAAAAATATATACAGTTTAAAAAAAAACAACTCATAAAAAAATAGAGAACATTAAGAGTCCTACAAGCTTTAAAGAAATTGAATTAGCAGTTCAAAATAGTTCTACAAAAAAAAAAAAAAAATATCAACTGAAGCCAGACATAAGCATAACCTATGACACAGCAAATGCCATCCATAGGTAGGTACCTGAGCAAAACCAAATTTGTATGTACCAAATAATACACAAAAGAATATTCTCAACAAAGCAATTTTTAAGAATGCCAAGCTAGAAACAGCCCAGTTGTCAATGGCAATGAACAAACCAATCACTTATAATGTATTTATGTAATAGAACACTGTGGAACAGAGGTTACCAAACATTTTCTGTAAAGGAACAGTCAGTATTTTAGGCTTTGGGAAACAATGTGTCTAACTTAGTTATTCAGCTGTTTTCCTGTAGCATTAAATCTAACATGGACAACACATAAATAGGTGGTTGTGTTTGTGTTCTACTAAAACTTTATTTCCCATAATTGGAAGGCTAGAATTGGTCTAAAGTGAGTAGTTTGCCAGTTTTTACTGTAGAGAAACAACAATGATAACAACAAACTGCAGTTGAATACAATATCATTTTCAAAGAATTGAGACATAAGAAAAAAATAACATCAAAATGCTAATAAAAAAGAAACCAAGCTCCTTGGGAAATGACATATTTTAGAACTGAAGAAGGGAATTACAAGATAAACCTGAGCATCTCATAGTTGCAGAAAGCACAAAAGTGCTTAAAAAATAGAGCAATGATGGAGTGGTAGAAAAAGGTACACAAATGCTGACTGAAAAAGCTTTCCATGACTAAAACTGGAAATACTTAAGGAACATAAGCAACAACGAAAAAAACCAGAGTATTGGATTATAACACAGAATATGAAATTAAATGTCCATGAGTCCATACTGATACAAATAAATTCTTGAATAAATAGGTGGAAGATAAGAACCAAATATTGAAAAGCAGAGACATTACTTTGACAACAAAGGTCTGTCTAGTCAAGGCTATGGTTTTCCCACTGGTCATGTATGGGTGTGAGAGTTGGACTGTGAAGAAGGTTGAGCATGGAAGAATTGATGCTTTTGAACTGTGGTGTTGGAGAAGACTCTTGAGAGTCCTTTGTACTGCAAGGAGATCCAATCAGTCCATTCTGAAGGAGATCAGCCCTGGGATTTCTTTGGAAGGAATGATGCTGAATCTGAAACTCCAGTACTTTGCCCACCTCATGCGAAGAGTTGACTCATTGGAAAAGACTCTGATGCTGGGAGGGATTGGGGGCAGGAGGAGAGGGGACGACAGAGGACGAGATGGCTGGGTGACATCGCTGACTCGATGGACGTGAGTTTGAGTGAACTCTGGGAGTTGGTGATGGATAGGGAGGTCTGGCGTGCTGCGATTCATGGGGTTGCAAAGAGTTGGAAACAACTGAGTGACTGAACTGAACTGAAGTTCAAATCACCCATGCAGAAGAGTTCAAAATAATTCACATCATCTGCCATTAAGGAGATGCTGCATAACTCTCTTCTCCTTAAATGGCGGCTGCACATAATAACTTTCCTCCAAAGTGTACTTTATAAAAAATGGAGTAAAAAAGAAACCTGACAAACAGTACTTCTGCAGATGAGCAAGCCTAACATCATCAGCAATAAATCGAAAAAGAAGTTTTAGATATGACTCTGCTAGTGCTGTAGTAACATGAATACTGGATTCAGAACTCCTTTCCTTTTAATTAATTAATTTCAATTGGAGGATGATAACTTTACAATATTGTGATGGTTTTTGCCATACACTGACATGATCAGTTATGGGGGCACATGTGTTCCTCCCATCCTGAAACCCCCTCCCACCTCCCTCCCCACCCTATCCCTCTGGGTTGTCCCACAGCACTGGCTTTGAGAGCCCTGCTTCATGCATCGATCTTGCACCTGTAATCTATTTTACATATAGTAATATACATGTTTCGATGCTATTCTCTCAAATCATCCCACCCTCACCTTCTCCCACAAAGAAAGGAAAATTGAGAGATGTGATTGGAACCACTCAGGGTGGAGTTGAAAGTGTTCTAGCCCAGTTATCTGTCTACTGCTTTTTATTAGCAGTTGCTCCCATGTCTTGGGGTGGAGGAGAAATTGACATCTTAAAAACTGGGTCAAAAAGCTGGGTCAGGGAATGTGTTCACCTTGGAAATGTTCCATTTAACATCTGAGGCATGTGCATCTGGTGTGGGAACTAAGCAATGCACTCCTGACAGGATGTGATGTGAATGGTACTTCACCTCTATGGTCTTCCTTTGCAAGATCCATAACCCCAGCCCAATAACAAGAAAACAAATCAGACAAACCCAAACTGAGGACCATTATGCAATGTACCTGACCAGTACTCCTCAAATCTGTCAAGGTCATCTAAAACTGGGAAAGTCTGAGAAATTATCTCAGTCTAGAGGAGCCTAAGGAGAGACATTATTACTAACTATAATGTGGTTTCTTGGATGGGATCCTGTTAGAGGAAAATAAAAAAGACTTTAGGTTAAAAAAGAAATGTAAGTTGTAAATTTAATTAATAATTATATGTTGAAATTGGCTTACTAGCTGTGATAAATATATCATGCTACTGCTACTGCTAAGTCACTTCAGTCATGTCCGGCTCTGTGTGACCCCAGAGAAGGCAGCCCACCAGGCTCCCCCATCCCTGGGATTCTCCAGGCAAGAACACTGGAGTGGGTTGCCATTTCCTTCTCCAATGCATGAAAATGAAAAGTGAAAGAGAAGTCACTCAGTTGTGTCCGACTCTTCGCGACCCCATGGACTGCAGCCTACCAGGCTCCTCTGTCCATGGGATTTGCCAGGCAAGAGTACTGGTGTGGGTTGCCATTGCCTTCTCCAGATAAATATATCATACAGTGTAAAAATCTAAAGAACATGAGAAACTGGTTACAGGGTGTATAGGGACTATCTGCAACTTTTCTGTAAATATAAAATTATTTTAGATATAATAGAAAATATTCTATTTTGTATAATATAAATTTACTAAAATATGTGTTTCATGATTCCATTTGTATAAAGTTAAAAAAAAAGCACTCAAAGCCAAATTATAATGCTTAGATAGGCATGCCTGAATGGTAAAATATAAAGTCAAATAAGAAAGTGATTTTTCTTATAGTCAAATTAATAATTACCTTGTGAAAAAGAACAGAAATTGTGAAAGAGAATAAAATGTACATTTTAGATGCTTGTAGTGTTCTATTGTTTGACCCGGATGGTGGTAGCAATACATTTGCTTTTAGTAAATCTTTGAGCTAAATGTTTTTGCATGTTTTCTATATTTGTACTCTATCTATCTGTACAGTCAGAAATTGTATCACCAACATCAGGAAACTAAAATGTGAAGGCCTCTCACACAGACAGCATTGAACAAGATTATAAGAATATCATTTATGTGGACTCATTGACTCCTATTTATTTCCTCCCCTCAGTCCTAATCATGGAGGAGCAATTCATAGAAGAGAAAACATAGGTAGAGCAGACTGAAAGAACAGGCCTTGTGCCCTTTCCCATTGGGGGAAGGGGTTTCCAATTATGGACCCGCCTTTTGCTGGGAAAGGGAAAATATTTAAATTGAATGCAAGATTGGTATTTTAAAATTAGGCCTCAGAATACTGTTTGGGAGCCATGTTCCAAGAGATCCACATCTGTTATTGGCAAGATTTTAAGAGGAGAAATTTCCACAGCATATTTAATTAGGTAAAATTCAACCTTTTCTGTTTGTAAATTCACCCCACTACCAATTTCATTGCAATATAATTTGAAACATGTAGTTTGGCTTAAAACAAAGAAAAATGCACACATATGTCCATTTTTAAAGGTAGAACCTGATGATGAAATTTGTTTTCTTTCCTTCATAAACCACACACATAATGCATTTTCTCATATTTTTTCTGTAACCAGTTTCTTCAAAATCTGAGCAAAATTTCAAAAAAAAAATTTAAGAAACTTAGCAATTACATCTTAGAACCAATTTCTTGTAGATGTTTCTCATATCTTTTTCTCATAAGCATTTTCTGCTTTGCAATTCATATGTCATTAGATAAGTTATTTTTAACAACTCATATTTATCAAATATTTTTAAAGCTTTCAAGTAGATTTTCATTAATGATAGCTTTCTTGTATTAACCTCTTATGCTTTTATAATGTGTATTTAGATCGCAAACCTATTTGAGAACAAATATCAATAACACTTGACAAGTTTTCAATTAACTAGAATGAAAGAAGTATTCTAGGCATATGTTAGCGTGTGTTACAAAGTTAATGGACACTAAACAAATTTAGCATATTAGAAGTTAGAAGTTTGAGTGACTTTCCAGTGCTGATGTCATGATACAGTTTGATATAGATCTCTGGCTGTTTGGAAAGAGGTCTCAGACTGTGTGCATAAAGTTGATTGATGCTGGCATATATGTATTAAGCTACAAGAATGGATGAGATTACCCAGGAGGAAAAAAAAAAAATGAAGAAAATCTAAGGCAAAGCACTGAGGAATTGCAGACACTAGAATTAGCAAAGAGGATGCAAATCAGGAAAGTAGAAAGGGAGCAGGGAGTGAAGTAAGAATAAATCCAAGGAAATTTATATCCACTAAATGCAGAGAGATTATATTGAGAAGGAGATGAATGTCACCTGGGAAGCATGCTCCTAAGACTCTGAATATGGTGTAAATTGAAAAGTGGCCATTGGATTTAACAGTTTGAATCCTTTGATGATTGGGACCAGAGTGTTCAGTGTCCTTGTGAAGATATGAGTCAGATGATAAAAATATGGAAAGATAATGAGAGGAAAGGAAGTTGAGATAGCAGGATAATCTACATTTCCAAGCCATTTTCATGTGAAGAGAGTGGCTAGAAGAGGAGAGGATAATGAGAAATATTTGATTAGGTACATAATTTTAGAATGATGATACACAGAAAGGACCAAGTTGAAAATGTATAAAAGAATATGAACAGTGAAAGAAGAGAAAACTCTTTTAATATAAAACATGAGACATGTTTAATTCCTAATAACACCAGGTAAATGTGTGGATAAGCATACATCCAAAGGACCAAAAACTTTTTGGGGGAGAAATTCTAAGGGTCCTTAGTCAATGGTTGCTATTTTCTCCATAAAGTACAAAACAGTGTCATCAGGTAAAAACTGGTGTATAGGTCTTATCAGTGGAGACCAGAGGATATATAAGTTTAACCACAGTTGACAAGAAATTGATAAAATTGCTTCTTCAGAGATTAAAAATAAGCTTTCAGGGATATATTTTAGAGCTTGTATTATTTAATATCTCTTTGGGTTTTGATGTCATATATCTAGAGTGAAGCATTCACCTATTTTGTATAAGTTTTTCCTGTAAAGTTCAACCATTCAAGTGTAAGAAAAGAGAAAAAAATATTTGGTCCCATAAAGGATATGGCTTTTGCCAAGATAGAAATTTGTAGATATTGGTTAGGGTGAGATTTTGCTGATGGACCGAAAACTCTTAATCTGTAAAATAAAGGCAGCAGAATGTATTGATGGATTGTGAGTTTTTGGCAGAGCTACTGGACTGGTGTTAATATTAAATGTTTAACAATGAAATGCTTTTAGACAGTCTTAATATTCCATCAGTCAATTCAGTCACTCAGTCATGTATGACTCTTTGTAAACCCATGGACTTGCAGCACACCAGGTTTTCTTGTCCATCACCATTTCCCAGAACTTGCTCAAACTCATGTCCATCAAGTTGATGATGCCATCCAAACATCTCATCCTCTGTCGTCTTCTCCTTCTGCCTTCAATCTTTCACAGTATCAGGATCTTTTCTAAGGAGTTAGTTCTTTGCATCAGGTGGCCAAACTATTGGAGCTTCAGCTTCAGCATAAGTCCTTCCAATGAATATTCAGGATTGACTTACTTTAGGACTGACTGGCTTGATCTCCTTGCAGTCCAAGGGACTCTCAAGAGTCTTCTCCAACACCACAGTTCAAAAGCATCATTTATTGGTGCTCAGCTTTCTTTATGATCCAGCTCTCACATCCATGCATGAATACTGGAAAAACCATAGCTTTGACTAGACAGACCTTTGTCAGCAAAGTAATGTTTCTGCTTTATAACTTGCTGTCTAGGTTGGCCATAGCTTTTCTTCCAAGAAGCAAGCATTTTTAAATTTCACACCTGCAGTCACCATCTGCAATAATTTTGCAATAAGAAAATAAAGTCTCTCACTGTTTCCATTGTATCCCCATCTATTTGTCATGAAATGATGGGACCGGATGCCATGATCTTCATTTTTTGAATGCTGAGTTTTAAGCCAGCTTTTTCACTCTCCTCTTTCACTTTCATCAAGAGGCTCTTTAGTTCCTCTTCACTTTCTGCCATAAGGGTGGTGTCATCTCATATCTGAGGTTATTGATATTTCTCCTGGCAATCTTGATTCCAGCTTGTGCTTCATCCAGCCCAGCATTTCTCATTATGTACTCTGCATATAAGTTAAATAAGCAGGGTGACAATATACAGCCTTGACGTACTCCTTTCCTGATTTGGAACCAGTCCGTTGTTCATGTCCAGTTCTAACTGTTGCTTCTTGACCTGCGTACAGATTTCTCAGGAGGCAAGTCAGGTGGTCAGGTATTCCCATTTCTTTAAGAATTTTCCACAGTTTGTTTTGATCCACACAGTCAAAGGCTTTGGTGTACTCAATAAAGCAAAAGTAGATGTTTTTTCCAGAATTCTCTTGCTTTTTTGATGATCCAACGGATGTTGGCCTTTTGATCTCTCTTTCCTCTGCCTTTTCTAAATCCAGCTTGAAAATCTGGAAGTTCATGGTTCACACACTATTGATGCCTAGCTTGGAGAATTTTAAGCATTACTTTGGCTATCAATAAATTCCTTTTTTGTGTTGTATATAAGTTAAATAAGCAGGGTGACAATATACAGCCTTGACGTACTCCTTTCCTGATTTGGAACCAGTCCGTTGTTCATGTCCAGGTCTAACTGTTGCTTCTTGACCTGCATACAGATTTCTCAGGAAGCAGGTAAGGTCTGGTATTCCCATCTCTTGAAGAATTTTGCCCAGTTTGTTGTGATCCACACAGTCAAAGGCTTTGGCATAGTCAATGAAGCAGAAGTGGCTGTTTTTCAGGAATTCTCTTGCTTTTTTTATGATCCAGCAGATGTTGGCAATTTGATCTCTGGTTCCTCTGACCTTTCTAAATCCAGCTTGAACATATGTTCTTGGTTCATGTGCTTTTGAAGCCTAGCTTGGAGAATTTTGAGCATTACTTTTGTAGTGTGTGAGATGCGTGCACTTGAAATACCTAATTCTTGGGGATATGTATGCATGTGTGTGCTCAGTTGCTCAGTCATGATATGTGGATATAAGTTCACTAAGTTCCCTTTTTAGGACATAAGGGACAAAACTATTTATTATTCAAATATCTTGTTCCCTTGTATTTAGATGGATACCAAAATACAACTTTGATCAAGATACTTAAAAAGATGTATCCTTATAGCCCCATTGTAAATTTTTATCAATTAAAATGAGATCGTAGAGTCATAAAAAATGTCCAGGGCTTCCTGCTGCTGCTGCTGCTGCTGCTGCTGCTGCTAAGTCACTTCAGTCGTGTCCAACTCTGTGCGACGCCATAGGCGGCAGCCCACCAGGCTCCCCGCCCCTGGGATTCTCCAGGCAAGAACAGTGGACTGGGTCCAGTGCTTCCTACTATTTGGTAAATAGGTCATGAATGAATGTACAGGTACTTAAAATTGAAACCAGTGTTTGTTTGAGTAATTTATTGAAGAGAATGTTAATCAGCTGAGATCAAGAGAAAGATGCCACAGAAAACTTAGAAACTTAAATGTTGCTATCATAGGTTTAAAGATTAACTTTGGGGTCACAGATTGATATTGAAAAGTAAGAATATTTCCAAAATAATGTTTGGTTTGGAACAGCCCTTCTTAATTTGTCCACATTCTCTCTCCTTGGATCATTTCTCTTGGTC
Source organism: Oreotragus oreotragus (assembly GCA_006410675.1). NCBI lineage: Eukaryota > Metazoa > Chordata > Mammalia > Artiodactyla > Bovidae > Oreotragus > Oreotragus oreotragus. The sequence goes on along the minus strand of SJYX01023005.1, from coordinate 57,741 downwards.
TAATCGCAGCTTCTTTTGCTTCTGACTTTGTGTTTCCATCCTTTTGTTCTACAGGCAGCTTTTAGCTAAATGCACTGTTACGTCTAATTTCATGAGTCACTAAGATGAGTCTCTTAAATTCAGAGTATGATCACTAAATGAAATCTTTTGTTTCTTGCATGCTTAGTTTCCCTTCCACAACAAAATTTCTACAAATAACTAGTTCTTTTTTAAAATTAAAAACAAACTATCACTCATATATATTCAAGTTCAGTGAGTTCTAAGGCCCAACCGAAACATTATTTTGGATCTAGATTCTGCATTTTTAGCAGAATCCCCTTTCATGGGGGAATACAGATCATCCTAGTATTACTCATACTATTAATTAAAATGCTATCAGATATGTAACATTTGGAGGAGACAAATGGAAGGACATTTTAAAATAGTCCCCTACATTAAGCCTGTTGGGGTCAGTCTTCACAAAGATAATCACATGACACATATTTAGAGATAGAAGATCCAGGAGTGTGGATTTGGTACATATGTCATCCTATAAAATCACTGTCAAAAGGCAAGATGAGAATTACAAGAAAAATAAACCAAAATAATTTCAGAAAACAGTTATCTCTCCCAAGATCCTAGGCAGTCACTCTCGAGTTTCCTGGCAGCATAAAGCAGCAGGAGCCAGCTAATGAGGCAAGTCATCCGTTATCATTGCTGTGCTTAGCCTGATTTAGTTATCTGAATCAAAATGACAGATTCAGGAGGGAGGCTCCTGGGAACTTGACTGAAAATGTTATGTTGATGTAACCATGCATTGATCAGTCTAGTGGAGGGCTTCTCCGTTTCCATGCCAACAATAAAAAGAAGCGAAAAATAGCAGGTTAAAGGGCATGCTTTAGGAAAACGGATATTGAGCAAGATATTTTCTTTATAAACAGGCTGAGTTAAACATTGAAATAAGCTTCATGCCCTGACCAACCTAGGGCTTCTCAACACATAAGAGGTTTTATAAAGTAATTTCAGCTTGTCAGGAACAATTTTCCTCTTTCCCTTTAGGATTACTTATAACTTTAGCTTTTGCAACTATAACCCATGTTATTGGCAGCCTATTAACTTTATTTCCAGTGTGAATACTGCAAGAATTAACTCTTTCTGTCCTTTCCTAATCCTGTGCTGTGCTCCATAGGCAGTCGTAGAGAGATGTTTTTAAAGTGCATTTGACATGCTAGGCATGGATTTAAGAAGCTTGATAAAAGAGGTACTAAAAATAAGAAAAAGAAAAGATCCAAATTACCTGAAGGGAATACATGCTGTTGACAAATGGCTCTGTCTGCTAACCCTCAGTTTGAGAAAGATTTTTGATATTTTTGATAGTGGGCTAGACAGATTTTTCTTGTCGTGGGCAAACTATCAACATTCAGAAAATAGCGTAAAGGATACATTAAAAGCCACATATGATGAAGAAAAGATTGCTCTTCTAAAGATAGAATAGCTCATTGCCCAAACCTCATTCAGTCAAAGTTATCAGAATTGAAAATGGCTTATAGAAGAGAGGGGTTTTTTTGGACATGTGAACATGTTATCATTCTAGGATATGAATAGAACCAAGAATAGAGAAACCCACACACATTCTTCCATTTGATGTGCCTGGTTTATTTTATGCAGAGCACAAATATATAAAAGATCTTTAACTACTCCCCTGGAGTCATTTAAGTTGATTTGGGCATCACATTACGATTTAATAGTTTTCTAAACTGATCCAATTTAACGCTTTTTAAAGATCCAGGTTTCTTGATTTTTCACATAGCCTTTCTACACTCCAAAACAAAATACTCAGCTAAATAAATGAATAAAATAAGGACCTTCAGGAAGCCAACATCCTAATTTTAACCATATACTAGGAAAAAAAATTATCTGTTTTATTCAAGTTTTTCCTTCTCTCTTAAATGAGAACTCTACCTTTGTTAGTGACTTTTCTCTGGACTGTTGATTCAGTGTTCAGTCTATGCTGAGCATAGTTATGAGGATAAGCAGGCAGTACTTCATCTATTATCACATCTTTCCAGGAAATCCTTCATAGAGGATACTAGTAGGTCCTGACTTCCCAACATCAGTCATAGTTCAGCAGTCTTCCAGCTGTCTTCTGAATACCCCTAAAAATGTTCAGACTTTTGGGAAAATACCAGAGCAACAAGAGTGGTCTGAAAGCCTGAGGTGGGACAAGTAGATCCCGGGTAAGTTATATTCTGTGTTCTGCTCTGAGCACAGATTTTTACTGTTGTGATCTGTGTTGACTGCTGAAGCCCAGCTCCTCAGATGCCACTTCCATTCACACGCTGTAAGAAAGGTTCATGCATCCCTTATTATGCAGATGAGGAAGAACTGAAAAGTCCTATCATGCTTCTGCCCATTGATTAGAATTTTAAAGGCCTGCTCTTCTATCAAGGTCATGATTTTTTCATTTTTCTTTCTTTTTTCTTTCCCTCATTGTATTTAGCTAGCAGTTTCAATGGCACCCCACTCCAGTACTCTTGCCTGGAAAATCCCATGGATGTAGGAGCCTGGTGGGGTGCAGTCCATAGGGTCATGAAGAGTTGGACACGACTGAGCGACTTCCCTTTCCTTTACCTNTTTCTTTCCCTCATTGTATTTAGCTAGCAGTTTCAATGGCACCCCACTCCAGTACTCTTGCCTGGAAAATCCCATGGATGTAGGAGCCTGGTGGGGTGCAGTCCATAGGGTCATGAAGAGTTGGACACGACTGAGCGACTTCCCTTTCCTTTACCTTCCTAACACTCTTTTACTCAGATTTTTAAAATATAATCCTCTACTTTTTCTTTGAAATTCCCTATGACATAAGGCCTTTCTCAAGAAAGGCCTTTATCACATCTATACAATTGTTAAAATATTAATTAAGTATATATTCAGGGAAGGGACTGAGGAATATTGTAGGTTTTTTCCTTGCCCATGAAGAACAATCCATTAAGTGAGCTAAGAACCACATATAATCAGTTATAATACAAGAAATTATACAATAATGGGAAGAATACGATAAAAGATACCATAGCTGAGTTCCCCTTGGATGCTTATCAAAACCAGGAAACATCAGAGCAAGGTTCAAGCTGTAGTAAACAAGCCTTGGGGGTAGCTGATTCTTCCTGGAGCTTGTCACATGATGCAGTGATCTTGAGCTCCTGCTGCTGCTCTGCTGTTAAGTCACTTCAGTCATGTTTGACTCTGTGCAACACCATAGATGGCGGCCCACCAGGCTTGCCCATCCCTGGGATTCTCCAGGCAAAAACATTGTAGTGGGTTGCCATTTCCTTCTACAATGCATGAAAGTGCAAAGTGAAAGTGAATTTGCTCAGTCATGCCCGACTCTTAGCAACCCCATGGACTGCATCCTACCAGGCTCCTCTGTCCATGGGATTTTCCAGGCAAGAGAACTGGAGTGGGGGTGCCAAGGAGGTCTGCCCCAGTTGTAGTTGGTCAGCTATCAATTAGGGAAGGAATAAATAGAATGCTGCATACCCAGAGTCTTCATAGGAATTCTTAATTTTTGACAGATAATCAAATAGTAAAATTTAAAATTTACATCTCTTCTTGTCTTTGAGTTTTATAGAGAAGCGAGATCTCTGAACTTCAACAATTCCTTTCTTAATCTTTTCATCAAACGATTTCCAAAGGAACACTTCATTTTCTATTCTGTAACACTATCTTCACTATTCCCATTCTGTTGTCTTCCCTAAAGCCTTTATTACACAATCTGTAAAAACAGGAACAAGCTTTGTCTTTTCTTTCTATGGAAAATTAATTGGTTTTTCCTCTTGGAGTTCCTAGTCAATGATAAATTAGAGATCAAGCTGGAAAAGTGTGGTAATACAGATACTTTGAAAGAATTCTAGCTAGAATCTCCAGAAATATCGGCAAGACCAAAATAAAACAGTCAGTCAGTCAGTTCAGTCGCTCAGTCGTGTTTGACTCTTTGCGACCCCATGAATCGCAGCACGCCAGGCCTCCCTGTCCATCACCAACTCCTGGAGTTCACTCAGACTCACGTCCACCGAGTCAGTGGTTCCATCCAGCCATCTCATCCTCGGTCGTCTCCAATCCTTCCCAGCATCAGTCTTTTCCAATGAGTCAACTCTTCGCATGAGGTGACCAAAGTAATGGAGTTTCAGCTTNAGGTCTCCCGCATTGTAGACAGTCGCTTTACCGTCTGAGCCACCGGGACCCCCCAAAATAAAGTCTGACACTGTTTCCACTGTTTCGCCATCTATTTTCCATGGAGTGATGGGACCGGATGCCATGATCTTCATTTTCTGAATGTTGAGCCTTAAGCCAACTTTTTCCCTCTCTTCTTTTACTTTCATCAAGAGGATTTTTAGATCCTCTTCACTTTCTGCCATAAGGGTGGTGTCATCTGCATATCTGAGGTTATTGATATTTCTTCTGGCAATCTTGATTCCAGCTTGTGTTTCTTCCAGTCCAGTGTTTCTCATGATGTACTCTGCATAGAAGTTAAATAAGCAGTTGACGTCCTCCTTTTCCTATTTGGAACCAGTCTGTTGTTCCATGCCCAGTTCTAACTGTTGCTTCCTGGCCTGCATACAGATTTCTCAAGAGGCAGGTTGGGTGGTCTGATATTTCCATCTCTTCCAGAATTTTCCACAGTTTATTGTGATCCACACAGTCAAAGGCTTTGGCATAGTCAATAAAGCAGAAATAGATGTTTTTCTGGAACTCTCTTGCTTTTTTGATGATCCAGCAGATGTTGGCAAACCTTCAATAATTTTGAATTCATGCACAAAGATTTTATAGAGCCACCTGCCTGATAAGATGGTGATGAGGCTTCATTGTTGTAAGTTCCCAGTAGCTTCATGTTCCTTGTGATAACTTTTAAAACCGTCATATTTTATCATCAATACATTTCATCTGCTATGTATTTAAAAATATTCTAACCTTGACACTAATATTCTAAACACTATACAGAAGTCACACACCCAAAACATAAAATAGACTGATCAATATTAGTAAGTGAAATTTTAATTCTTGTTTAGCTTTAGATTTAGACTTAAGAGAAACAAAGCTATCAAAAGCTCAATGAAAAATACTTGAATTTTCAAACGTGAACAGGGTAAAGAGCTTCTTATTAAAAAATGAGTCCAAAAAAACCAAAACAAAGCAAACAAAATAAATGAGGAGCCAGTTTGATTTAAAAAGGGGGAGAAGACAAGTGTATTCCTTGCCAAATAGGAAACCTTCAATGGGAAATATGCAGACTGTTAAGGGAAACCATTCTAGATCTGGGAGAATGGTTGCCCAGTTTCTTTGCCTCTTTCTTTCCTTCTTTCTTTTCTTTCTCTCTTTCTTTTTTCTCTTCCTTTTCCCTTTTTCTTCCTCTCTCTCTCTTAGCCTCCTTTCCTTCCTTCCTTTCTTTTTTCTCACTCTTCTCTACCTCTGTTTTCTCATTCTCACTCTAGCTCTTTTTTTAAACTTTCTTTCACTCTTTAGGCAGAGTGGACACTATTTTTCAAGTTTTGACAGTATTCCTGAGAAGAAGCAACTAGCTTCTTCTCTTCAGCATCCTTTCTTCCCTGGAAAAAAAGCATGAAGTTCTTCAGTAAAGCAGTAGATGAATATAAATCTTGGTTTATAGATGCACAGATGTACTTTAAACCAGTTAACTCTTTTATTAATATATTGTCATACTCTCAAGGAAGGCATTCCTTGGTGGCCCAGCAGCAAATAATCCACCTGCCAATGTGAATCCTTGGGTCAGGAAGATCCGCTGGAGAAGGAAATGGCTACTCACTCTGGTATTCTTGCCTGGGAAATCCCATGGACAGAGGAGCCTGGCAAGCTACAGTCCACGGGGTCACAAAAGAGTAGGACACAACTTGTTCTGTCCCACAACAATAACAACAACAAGTCCAAAAGGATATTAAATTATTCTACTATATATTTGAAATTTTGCAACTTAGTAATCTTTACTTTTTTTCTTTCTTTTATATTATGTGAAAATATAGACATCTCACCTTATAGCATCAATAAGCCCTAATGTAACAGAGAAGGGCTTATTGAATTCAACAGGAGTGTAACTATTGATTTTTATTTTTTCTATGATTTTGCATGGCGATCCTTGAAATTAGGGATACTTGAAGTTAAGTTTGACTATTTCCTATCACGTTATCCAAATGCTAAAAAAATCACAATATTCTTTCTTCAAGAATGTATTCAGTTGCAACTTGAATCAACATCTAATTTTGTATATGAGAGCTTAAATATACTGCTGAGTTGGCATTCCTTTCTGTATGCTAGCCACTCCTTGTAAAAAAGAGACATTTGTTTTTCTTAAATTGCTCCCATGCTTGTTAACTCCTCAGATTCAATCTAAGAATTCATGTTTTGTATTCAGTATTTTAAGAAGGGAAAGGAAAAATGTCCTGACAGATTATTTTTCCTTGGAGGACTTTGGTTTAAGTCTTTATGCAAAAAGAATACTAGATTAATGATAACTGAGAAGCAAGGAACATTCTTTCTGGGCTCTGAGCAGTGAAAATGACACATGATAGCGTGTGGTGTTATGCAGACTCCTCAAATCCCAGCAGAATTTCAAAGACTTGAAGCCAGCAGTGTATTACTTTTCCTACAGCATGAATGTCATTTTAAGTATTCTAACTTGATAATCTTCTACTGAGAAACACCATTTTAAATCTTTCTTTCATCCTCATGGGTAAAAGAACCAAAATACAGCAAGGAGAACAAAAAATTGGGGGGAAAATGTAGAACCTAAATTGTACTGCAACATTATGTTTTAATGTATACTATACTATGTTTTAATAAAAATATTTTATATATTTATGTAATTATATGTAAAGTTACATATTCAGTTAGAGCCCGAAATATTTTGAAATATTATCTAGCCATTTATGGTGAATCAGTCTCATATAGCAAGCTTTGTTGTTGTCTAGTTGCTAAGTCTTGTCCAATCTTTTGTGACTCCATGGACTGTAGTCCGTCAGACTCCTTCTGTCAATGGAATTTTTCAGGCAAGAATAATGGAGTGGATTGCCATTTCCTTCTCTGGGGATCTTCCCAACCCAGAGATCAAACCCTTATCTCCTGCATTGCAAGAAGATTCTTTACCAATGAGCCACCAGCAAAACCCAGCAAGCAAGCTTAGCTGTTGGTTTTCATCTTGTACAATGAATGTGACCAGATTACAGTGACTAGTGGAACATTAAGAACTCTTTTAGTACTTACCTGTGCTCCAAAAGAAATGGTTTTGAACACCAGTTGTTTTTCACTTTCTACCAAGTTGTTAAAATTATCATCTGATTATATTTGTTTGGCTTAGCGCTTGTGATGGTTAACTTATGTGTAAAACTGGTTAGCTACAATGCCCAGTTGTTTGGTCAAACAGTTGTCTAGATGTTGCTCTGCAGATGCTTTTCAGATGTGATTAACATTTATAATCAGTTGACTCTGAGTAAAGCACATATTCTCTATAATGTGGGTAGGTCTCATCCAATCAGCTAAAAAAAGACTTTAAGAGCAAAGACTGAGATTTCTGGAGAAAAATCAATTTTTCCTCAAGGTTGAAACATAGATACACTGCTTAAATTTTCCATCTGCTGACCTGCCTTGCAGATAATATTCAGACCAAAGACTACAACATCAACTCTTACTTGAATTTCCAGTCTGCTAGCCTTTCCTATAAATTTCAGACTTACCAATCCCCACAGTCATGTGAGCCAGTTCCTTAAAATCTCTCTATTGCTACTTTTGTGTATGTGTGTATATATGTGTGTGTGTGTAAACATGTATATAATTTAAATATTTGTCTTTATTTTAAATAATACTATGAATATTCCATATATTGTATAAATATATAACATAAATGTATATATAATATGCACACATATATATGCATATATAAATGTAATGTGTTTTTATGTATAAAATCTACTATTGGTTCTGTTTTTCTGCAAAGTTCTTAATAGTACAGCCTACTCCCATGAGCTTTGCCATTCAGTTAATCTTAAACTCTTCAGAGATACTCCTCCTTAATTAAAATCACATTCTTCACATGTACCTGAAAGACATTTTCATCTGATTGTTACCTACCTTTTGATATTTAGCTTCTCATAACCCCAGCCTTTATCTTGTCTAACATTACTGACCTATTTATGGCTTCCTAAATAAATCAAGTTACTTTATTCATTCCTTCACCCAAGAACTGATTGATATTGGATACTATTTACTTGGAAATTTGATACCAGGGAAGCAAGGAAAATCAGAAACAATCTGATTCCTAAAGAGCTTTAAGACTACTAAGAGTATTCTTTTTCTGAAAATGTTATGGACTAGATAGCCAGAAAATCTATTACAAAATAATTAAAATGTTACATACATAAAATGCAATTTAAAAAAACTACATAGCTCAGTTCAAAAAAAAAAGAAAAAAAAGCTTAGTAAGGCAAATCTCTAAGGCTGCAAAGAGAGAGAAAAACTAAAAGTTAGAACTGTTAGTAAACGCTAAGATTTTTGCCTGCCTTGTGGAAACTTGCCAGCCACTGTAACTAAGGGACTTGAGAATTAAGGGTTCCCACATTGAGGAGAAAAGCCTTGGGCAAATTGGCTCAGAGGTTAAAGCGTCTGCCTCCAACGCGGGAGACCTGGGTTTGATCCCTGGGTCGGGAAGATCACCTGGAGAAGGAAATGGCAATCCACTCCAGTATTCTTGCCTCGAGAATCCCATGGACGGAGAAGCCTAGTAGGTTACAGTCCACAGGGGTCGCAAAGAGTCGGACACGACTGAGCGACTTCACCTTCACCTTCACCTTCAGTCATAATTGAGACCTTCACATGCATCCAGAACATGTTTCGTGAAGGGCTGAACTAAAAAAAAAATCTACTTGTTAGTACTGGGAGGTGGGAAGAAAACCTTTTTTTCTTGGCCTTGATCTTAATGCTAAGAGGATAAAAATGTATTTGCCAGTCTTCTATAAATATTCTTACTTGGTCTGGAGTTTCAGTGATAATGGAACTCATTAAATGAGATAATAACTTAAATGTTTGTCTTGCAAATATCCCAGGATACCTAATAAAAAAAAATAACGAGTGTAAAAATATTTCTGGAAGGATGGAATATACAGCTCATTTTATTTACAAAGAAAAAACCCTGAGGAACATAGAACCTTAGCATATAAAACATTAACCAGAGTTAGCAAGAGGTTGACATTACCCATGCCAAAATGTCAGATACATGTAATAGGTAAAGATGGCATAAAATATATTTACTATGATAAAAATAAGATGGAATTGGAGTTTGGGGTAAATATCAAATAGCCAGGAAGATGTAAAATTAAATTTAAAATCTTAAAAAAATGACAGAACAGTGCAGTCATTGATACTAAACCTTCAATAAATAGTTTAAGCAGAAAGTAGACATAGCAGGAGAGAGAATGAGTGAATAAGAAGTTAAAGCTGAAAAACTACTAGGATTGCAAGCATCAAAGAAAAATAAGTGTAGAAAGAGAGAGGGGTTAAGAGACATTGGAAAAAGAATAAGGTGATATTTTATATAATAGGAATTCTGTACTGAAAGAATTGTAGGTTAGAGAGGCTACCTGGGGATTTACTAGAACTAATTCAAGATATGTACACTCAGGTGTCAGAATTCTGCAAAACTCCCAAATATGTTTTAGTAGAACAGCAAAAGAAACATAGCACTTGTAAAAATAGGAAAAAAAAATTATGCCTGCTAAGTTGATTGACACTAAATTTCTCAATGACAACAAAAGATGGTAAAGGAATTATACATTCAAAGAGCTGAGAACCAAATTACCATTTGATGGTAAGAGCAAAATGAATGCATCTATAGACAAATACAAATTTGGGAAATTATTTTGGAAAAATTTTTGGCAATATCTAATATATTCAACAAAAGGAAATTCAATGATGCATCTTTCACTTGCAAGCTTATACTCCACAAAATGTGTTCTTAATGTAGTCCCCAAAGATCTGTTAAATAATATTCACAGCAGCTTTAGATTTAGAGCCAATATTAATTGAATGCTGCTTCAAAATTTATAAATTATATAATGATATTGGGTTGCAGTATTTTATAGAGAGATTTAATTTGTCTATATTCCACTCCAAGAATTAATCTCAAAATATTAGCATATGAAATACATAGTATATAAATTTGAAAGAATGCAAAATCACTCTTGCTATTTTTGAGAAAAAGGGAAGATATTCTTGGGAAGAGGAGAGACTGCAATACTTTTGTCGGTGAATGGCAATATTTGATTTCTTGATCTGGGTGGTAATTACAAAATTTACACTTTGTGAGAAATCAATTTGCTCACTTAAAATCTGTGCACATTTCTGTAAAATATAATTTACTTTAAAAATTTACTGTAAAAAATTGGGAAGGATATTAAAAAAGAAACACATGTCTACAGTAGCAAAAAGCATTGACAAGACACTTAGCCTCTCTGGTAGGAAGATAAATATATTTTGTTCAATGTCAAACAATGTTATGTGTCATTAGAGATTAAGGGGAAAGACAAGACAAGAGGGCTTCAGAGACAAAATATTTTGTCTGAAGAAGCACAATAGCAAAGAGTGGTGAAAATTCTTTCTTTAAACAAATGTATTTTAAGCACTCAGGCAACAAATACTCTTCCATGAACACAGCCGGCAAGAGCAAATATTCTAAGACCAGACAGTTCCACCTCCCTGTATGCATCACTCATGCAAGATGATTTATTGAACCCATATGTCATCCATGTTCTTTGTGTTAGGTAGTTATCCAAATGCTGTTTGAGTTAACTCAGTTATCTACATAGAGCTCCAAAATAGATAATACTGTAATCATTTTACATTTGAGGACACAGATTCAAATGGTTATAGAATTTCTCCAAATTAATGATTAAGTAGCAAAAACTAAATTCACATCTATGTTTTAATGTTTGATTTAGTTGCCTTGAAGATTGTAGATTACTGAATGCTTCTTCTATGTTACTTACAGAATAAATGTTCATAGTGTTAGTCACTCAGTTGTGTCCAACTCTTTGTGACCCCATGGGCTCTAGCCTACCCGGCTCCTCTGTTCATGGACTTCTCCAGGCAAGAATACTGAAGTGGGCAGCAATTTCCTTCTCCAGGGAATCTTCCTGATGCAGGGATCAAGCCAGCATCTCCTGTGTCTCCTGCATGGGCAGCGGGTTCTTTATCCCTGCTACTGCTAAGTCGCTACAGTCGTGTCCGACTCTGTGCGACCCCAGAGACGGCAGCCCATCAGGCTACCCCGTCCCTGGGATTCTCCAGGCAAGAACACTGGAGCGGGTTGCCATGTCCTTCTCCAATGCATGAAAGTGAAAAGTGAAAGCGAAGTCGCTCAGTCGTGTCTGACTATTAGCGACCCCATGGACTGCAGCCCACCAGGCTCCTCCGTCCATGGGATTTTCCAGCTAAGAGTACTGGAGCGCTGTGCCATTGCCTTCTCGGTCTTTACCACTAGTGACCAGTATATTTTACTTTTCATGTTTTCATCTAAACATCTATATATTATAAACCAGTACATATATATAGATGTATAATATAAAGATGATGGAAGGAAGGATAAATATAATATCTAGAAAAATTATTACTCAGGTACAGGAGAATATGATTAGGGATGAGCACATAAAAGTGTTCAATGGCATTGATGCTGTGCTGTAACATATAACCATCTTAATACTTTAAAAATATTAATGTATAAAAATAATATATAGTTATATATTTTCATATTTAGATATCTACATGTGATATGATATATATTATAAAATATGAAATAAGATTAATTTAGTGATATTTTAAAAGAAGACTTGATTTAAATGATTTTATTAGATATGGAGGATAAGAAAAAATGTAATGTTTAGCATTATATCATATATTAGTTTGAGGGAATGGACATATACTACTTCTTTATCTTAGACTAGTAGCTCTCAAACTTCAGTGGACATCAGAATCACCTGAATTCTTTGCTAGACTACAGCTTGATGACCCCACTCTAGACTTTATGATTCATTTTCTCTAGAGTGAGACCTCAAATTTTGTATTTCTAACAAGTTTATGGGTACTGCTGATGCTGCTGATCCAGAGACCTCCCTTTGACAAGCACTTATTTTTAGAGTGGTGAACAGATTTGAAAATTTTTTATATAATATACAGCTTTTGTCTTTATCTAGAAAACCCACACATTTATTTCTATTATCCACCCAAATAATTTCTGCTTAGATCAAAAGAACCTTCCCTGAGAAGCAGGTCAAGAAGAAATTCTCAGTCTTATTTATGTGCCTTGTATCCTCCCTTTGAATAATTCCTGTCTTGTTGAAAAATCTCTCTTCCCTTTTCTTTGATGATATAATGCTCTCTTAATTTATTTCTTGCCAGACCCTTTAAATCTCTTTTGGCTCTGCAGTCCCATGAATTCTTGCTTCTTTAATAGAGATTGTTTTTACTTTATAGAAGTTTTTGGGAGCTCTAGTCCATTCCCATGGTTACAATTAGATTTATACTTTATACAGATAAATTCAAAATCTGTACTTACATCCCAATCTCACTTCTGAACTTTAGACTAGTGAAGTGAATTGCTTTCCAGAGATCAGTATTTAGATACCCACAAATACTTTAACCTCTACATTTTCAAAATGGATTTACCATTCCCAACAACCACCACCCCACCACACAACCCCATACACAGTCTCTAGACATCATTTCATATTTTCTGGCCCTTCATTCCAACTACTTCGCCCTCCTTAGTAAGTGTCATCACAGATACTCATGCCAGGAACCAAGGCATCATCTATGACTCTTGTTTTCTCTCACTTTGCAACCAGTCAATTTCATTGTGATTACTTTACTACTTAAAGAGATCTTAACTCCATCTATTTTAATTCGTTCCCCCTGACAGTTTGCTAGTCCATGCTCCACCATGCCTTCAAAGAGCCTTCATATTTTCCTCCTGTCTGGTTTCTTTTTATTCCATTATTGGTGATAAGGTTGTCAGACAGAGTGTTCTTGGAACATAAAGACTTTTACAAACAATCTCTGTGATTCAGAGATCACACTAGTTAAGAAACATGACCAGTTACCTCTTCTTTATATACTTCAGCCTCTTACTAAATGGCAGATAGAACATACTCATCTCCAGATCCTGGAGTTTTAATCTTATCAACTGTATTGCGATGTATCAAAACATCTACATCAGTCTAGTCAAGCTGTGGTTTTCACAGTAATCATGTATGGATGTGAGACTTAGACTGTAAAGAAAGCTGAGTGCCGAAGAATTGATGCTTTTGAACTGTGGTGTTGGAGAAGACTCTTGAGAGTCCCTTGGACAGCAAGGAGATCAAACCAGTCCATCCTAAAGGAGATAAGTCCTGAATATTCATTGGAAGGGCTGATGCTAAAGCTGAAGCTCCAATACTTTGAACCACCTGATGAGAAGAACTAACTCATTGGAAAAGAGTCAATGATTTTGGGAAAGATTGAAGGCAGGAGAAGGGAAAGACAGGATGAGATTGTGGGATGGCTTCACCAAACTCAATGGACATGAGTTTGAGCAAGCTCTGTGAGTTGTTGATGGACAGGGAAACCTAGAGTGCTGCAGTCCATGGGGTCACAAAGAGTCAGACATGACTGAGTGATTGAACTGAACTGAAACCTAAAGGAGATAAGTCCTGAATATTCATTGGAAGGGCTGATGCTAAAGCTGAAGCTCCAATACTTTGAACCACCTGATGAGAAGAACTAACTCATTGGAAAAGAGTCAATGATTTTGGGAAAGATTGAAGGCAGGAGAAGGGAAAGACAGGATGAGATTGTGGGATGGCTTCACCAAACTCAATGGACATGAGTTTGAGCAAGCTCTGTGAGTTGTTGATGGACAGGGAAACCTAGAGTGCTGCAGTCCATGGGGTCACAAAGAGTCAGACATGACTGAGTGATTGAACTGAACTGAACTGAGACATCTCATATCCAGTTTCAAATTTCTATACGAAAAATGCCAGAATTCCTTCCTAATGCATCTGTATAAAATAGTTTCTTATATTTATCTGTCCTACAGAATTTATTTGTCTTCATATAATTCATCACAATATTTAAAATTTATTCTGAAATTTAAACATAAACTTTAAATTTCATCTAAAAAATAAAAGTTAAATAATATATAAGCTCTCATATACATATAAATATAAGTAGAAATGCTTTTTAGAAATCTTTCTTCACTTCTAGATGATCTAGATGATAAATTTCTTATTGCTAAGAACAGTGATTTTTTTTTTTTTGCTCATCAAAAATCATTAGAAGGTGAGTAAGATATATACATCTAAACACATCCAACAAAATGGAAAACACTAAAAATGAGGGAAATATTTTAAAAATATAAACAAAAGTGAGAAAAAATATTTTCACTAAGGAATCAGAAACTGACAATAGAACTATCAATGGTAGGTATAGACGACAATGGAACAAGATATACAAAATGCTAAGAAAAAGAACTGTCATCCAAGAAATGTAACCTCAGCTAAAATATCACTTACAAAGAAGAGTATGATAGTAATTTTTCAGATAAACAAAGAAGTTTCAATCATTAAAAATAGCTCTAAAATATCAGAAAGAAGAAATATGGTCAGAGTAGCTGCATCTGAGATACAAAAAGAAATACTGATTTTGTAATGTGAATTTGTGTTTATATATAAATAATACTGTCTGTGTAACATTATATGGATAGTGTTTGAATAGTGGAGGTGTTGTTTTAATGGATAACACATTAAATTTGTGTTAAATTAAATCATTCGATTTCCAATTGGTCTAACGTTTTTGATTGAGAGGGAGGAAAGTCACACTACTGTATTGCTCTAGGTATTTTTATCTTAAATATGAATGAAATAACGTTCAGTTAGTAGAAATTGGAAGGATAAAACTTAACAAGGAAATCCTAAAGAAAAAAGAACTGAAAGTAACCATAGTAAGAAATAAGAGGCATGGGGAAGATATGTGGGAGAAATATGTGAGAGAGAAAGTGTAAATGTAGGATGAAACAATTTCAGATCTATAAACAAGCGTGCCTTTAATCGAATATCTTCAATAGAGACTAAAGAAGGAGTGATTATACAGTGGAAGTGAGAAACAGATTTAAGGGCCTAGATCTGATAGAGTGCCTGATGAACTATGGAATAANTTTTCTGTACAGTTCTTCTGTGTATTCTTGCCACCTCTTCTTAATATCTTTTGCTTCTATTAGGTCCAGACCATTTCTGTCCTTTATTGAGCCCATCTTTGCATGAAATGTTCCCTTGCTATCTCTAATTTTCTTGAAGAGATCTCTAGTCTTTCCCATTCTGTTGTTTTCCTCTATTTCCTTGCATTGATCACTGAAGAAGGCTTTCTTATCTCTTCTTGCTATTCTTTGGAACTCTGCATTCAGATGCTTATAGCTTTCCTTTTCTCCTTTGGTTTTCACCTCTCTTTGTTTCACAGCTATTTGTAAGGCTTCTCCAGACAGCCATTTTGCTTTTTTGCATTTCTTTTCCATGGGGATGGTCTTGATCCCTGTCTCCTGTACAATGTCATGAACCTCATTCCATAGTTCCTCAGGCACTCTATCTGTCAGATCTAGGCCCTTAAATCTATTTCTCACTTCCACTGTGTAATCATAAGGGATTTGATTTAGGTCATACCTGAATGGTCTAGCAATTTTCCCTACTTCAATTTAAGTCTGAATTTGGTAATAAGGAGTTCATGATCTGAGCCACAGTTAGTCTTGTTTTTATTGCCAGTATAGAGCTTCTCCATCTTTGGCTGCAAAGAATATAATCAATCTGTTTCGGTGTTGCCCATCTGGTGATGTCCAAGTGTAGAGTCTTCTCTTGTGTTGTTGGAAGAGGGTGTTTGCTATGACCAGTGCATTTTCTTGACAAAACTCTATTAGTCTTTGCCCTGCTTCATTCCGCATTCCAAGGCCAAATTTGCCTCTTACACCAGGTGTTTCTTCACTTCCTACTTTCGCATTTCAGTCCCCTATAATGAAAAGGACATCTTTTTGGGTGTTAGTTCTAAAAGGTCTTGTAGGTTTTTATAAAACCGTTCAACTTCAGCTTCTTTAGCATTACTGGTTGGGGCATAGACTTGGATAACTGTGATATTGAATGGTTTGCCTTGGAAATGAACAGAGATCATTCTGTCGTTTTTGAGATTGCATCCAAGTACTGCATTTCAGACTCTTTTGTTGACCATGATGGCTATTCCATTTCTTCTGAGGGATTCCTGCCCACAGTAGTAGATATAATGGTCATCTGAGTTAAATTCACCCATTCCAGTCCAATTTAGTTCGCTGATTCCTAGAATGTCGACGTTCACCCTTGCCATCTCTTGTTTGACCACTTCCAATTTGCCTTGATTCATGGACCTGACATTCCAGGTTCTTATGCAATATTGCTCTTTACAGCCTCGGACCTTGCTTCTATCACCAGTCACATCCACAGCTGGGTATTGTTTTTGCTTTGACTCCATCCTTCCATTCTTTCTGGAGCTATTTCTCCACTGATCTCCAGTAGCATATTGGGCACCTAATGACCTGGGGAGTTCTTCTTTCAGTATCCTATCATTTTGCCTTTTCATACTCTTCATGGGGTTCCAAGGCAAGAATATTGAAGTGGTTTGCCATTCCCTTCTCCAGTGGACCACATTCTGTAAGACCTCTCCACATTCTGTAAGACCTCTCCACACATTCTGTAAGACCTCTCCACCAACCCACCTGTCTTGGGTTGCCCTGTGGGCATGGCTTGATTTCATTGAGTTAGACAAGGCTGTGGTCCTAGTGTGATTAAATTGACTAGTTTCCCATTAGTATTGTTTCAGTGTGTCTGCCTTCTGATGCCCTGTTGCAACACCTACCATCTTACTTTGGTTTCTCTTACCTTGGGCGTGGCGTATCTCTTCACGGCTGCTCCAGCAAAGCACATGCTGCTCCTTACCTTGGAAGAGGGATGTCTCCTTACCGCCACCTTTCCTGACCTTCAACGTGGGACAGCTCCTCTAGGCCCTCTTGCACCCGTGCAGCCACTGCTCCTCGCGTTGCTCCTCCCGGCCACCACCTCTTGGCTTGGGCACGGGGTGGCTCCTCAGGGCCACCGCCCCTGACCTGGGGCACAGGGTGTCTCCTCCTGGCCACCACTGACCTCAGACTTGGGTAGCTCCTCTCGGCCGTTCCTGTGCCGTTGCAGCCTGGCATTCTCGGCTGCTCCCCCTACCTTTGGACGTGGGGTAACTCCTCTTGGCCGCGACGCAGCCACCCTCGCTTAGTGCGCCGGGACGCAGCCACGAGCATGGGGATATATGTGTACATTTAGTTGATTCACTTTATTCTACAGTGGATACTAATACTGCATTGTAAAATAATTACCCTCCTATATATATATACATATATGTATATATATATTTTAATTGCGTTATGTCAAGAAAGTCTATCTGGCTCTTGTGCTTGGCTGCTCTTATGTTTCATTTACTCAGATTCATGTGTATAGGATTTGTTTGGCTTAGAAGTCCTTGGTGGATCTGATGGTAAAGAATCTGCCACAATGCAGGAGACCCAAGTTTGATCCATGGGTCAGGAGAATCTCCTGGAGAAGGAAATGGCAACCAACTCCAGTATTCTTACCTGGAAAAATCCCATAGACATGAGGAGCCTGGCAGGCTATAGTCCGTGGAGTCACAAAGAGTCAGACACTACTGAGTGACTAACACTATCTTTTCACTTTTCAGTTGCAGTAGGGAGATATCAATTCAAGATTGAGAAAGAAATATAAGAGTATTGAGGAAAGACTGTCTGCTGTTACTCTGTTTGTTTAATGTATACACTGACCACATCTTGAGAAATGCTGTGCTGGAATAGTTACAAGCTGGAATCAAGATAAGTGGGAGAAACATGACCAACCTCAGATATGCAGATGATACCAAACTAACGGCAGAAATTAAAGAAGAGCTAGAGCTTCTTGATGAGGGTGAAAGAGGAGAGTGAAAGAGCTAGCTTAAAACTAAATATTAAAACACACACACACACACACACACACAACAGATCATGGCACATGTCCCCATCACTTCATGGCAAATAGAAGGGGAAAATGTGAAAGTAGTGACAGTTTTCCTCTTCTTGTGCTTGAAAATCACTGCAAATGGTGACTGCAGCCATGAAATTAGAAAACACTTGCTTCTTGTCAGGAAAGCTATGACAAACCTAGACAGTGTATTGAAAAGCAGAGACATTACTCTGCCGACAAAGGTCCATATAGTCAGGGCTATGGTTTTCACAGTTGTCACATATGATTGAGAGATCTGGACCATACAGAAGGCAGAGAGAGCCAAAGAATTGATACCTTCAAACTGTGTTGCTGGAGAAGACTCCTGAGAGTCCCTTGGACAGCAAGACCTGTCAATCTTAAGGGAGATCAACTCTGAATACTTTTTGGAGGGATTGATGCTGAAGCTGAAACTCCAGTATTTTGGTCATCTAATGTGAACAGCTGACTCATTGGAAAAGTCCTTGATGCTGGGAAAGATTGAGGGAAAAAGGAGAAGAGAGCATCACAGCATAAGATGCTGGATCGCATCACCGATACAATAGACATGATCTTGGGCAAACTTCAGGAGATGGTGAGGGACAGTGAGGCCTGGTGTGTTTCAGTCAGTCCATGGGGTCCCAAAGGGTCAGACTCAATTGGGTTGACTGAAAAACATGGAGACATTAGAACCACCTTAGTCTTATGTCTCTGTGTTTAATTACCTTTATATATTCAATAGGTATTTTTTCACTAAGAAATGTGCTTTTGAGGAGGTGGCATAACAGTCAATAATACAAGTCTATTTGTAGTGTAAATTGGCACAATCACTCCTGTGTGTGCTTGCATGCTAAGTCCTTCCAGTCATGTCTGACTCTTCATGATCCCATGGACTGCAGCCCACCGGGCTCTTCTGTCCATAGGATTCTCCAGACAAGGATACTGGAATGGATTTCCATGTCTTTCCTCAGGGATCTTCCCGATTCAGCGGTCAAACTCCCATCTCTTATCTTTAAAAATCCCTCTTAAAAAACGTTCTCTAATATTGGCAGACCTTGTCTTATTGCTCTTTGCTTTATTGCACTTCACAGAGTCTGTGTTCCTATTTACAAATAGAATGTTTGTGGCACCCCTGTGTCCAGCAAGTCAGCACCATGTTGTCAACAACATCTCCTCATTTCATGTCTCTGTTGTCACATTTGTGGCATTTCTTGAAATACTTAAAACTTTTTATTATTTTATTTGTTGTGATAACATGTAATAAGTCAGAGATGACTTAGCAAATGAACAAGAACATGATTATATGTGATTAGTGATGTCTGATGTTACAGCTAAGATTTGCTAAAGGCTCAGATGATAGTAAGCATTTTTAGATAATAAAGTATTTTAATATATATACACTATTATTTCAGATGTACTGCTATTGTACACTTAATAGAATATTGCTTATAATAACTTTTATATGCACTGGAAAACTAGAAATTCATGTGACTTGATTTATTGACATTGGCTTTATCACAGTGGTCTGAAATGGAAACTGCAGTATCTCCAAGGAATGCTTGTAAAGTTAAACATGTACATGCCTTAATAAGATTACTGCTTCAACTTGTGCATTTCTTGAAATTGTCTTCAAATATAAATATATAGATTATATTAACATATAGATTATATCAGAATGCTTGAAAAATTATAAATATATTGTCTTATAAGCAATTGTGGTTGTTCAGTCACTAAGTTGTGTCTGACTCTTTGTGACCCCGTGAACTGCACCATGCCAGGCTCCTCTGTCCTCCACTATATCCTGGAGATTGCTCAAATTCATGTCCCTTTAGTTGGTGATGCTAACTAACCATCTCATCCTCTGCCACCGCCCTCTCTTTTTGTCTTCAGTCTTTCCCAGCATCAGGATATTTTCACTGAGTTGGCTCTTCTCAACAAGTGGTCAAAGTTTTGGAATTTCAGCCTCAGCAACAGTTCTTCCAATGAGTATTCAGGGTTGATTTCCTTCAGAGTTGACTGGTTTGCTTTCCTTGCAGTCTTTTTTTTTTTTTTTAACACTATAAAATATCTTTATTTCTTTTTTAACATCTAATACTGTAGTCCATAGAAATTATTTGTCATATCTATTTAGATTTGATACTCAGAAAAATATGACTCTAGTTAATCTTACCCACATTATTTCTATCTCATGGCCAGTATTTGGATACACTTTTGTGATTAAATTTTAGTAGCAGAGTTAAACTTTTCTTAAATATATACTCTATCATATCAACCCCCCAAATCAATGATAGTTGAGTAATTTCCACTATATTTCTATAAATTACTAGAAATTGGTCATTATAACATATTTCACACTTTAGTGTAGTAGAATCCCAAACAATAAAATCAGATACTATGGACAATGTATTTAAGGGTCCTTGCAGTCTTAAGGACCCTCAAGAGTCTTCTCCAGCTCCACAATTTGAAAGCATCAATTCTTCTACACTCAGTGTTCTTTATGGACCAACTCTCACATTCATACATGACTATTGGAAAAACTATAGCTTTGACTATATAGACCTTTGTCAGAAAATGGTGTCTCTGCTTTCTAATATACTGTTCTAGCTTTGTTGTAGCTTTCCTCCAAGGAGCAAGTGTCTTTTAATATTATGGCTGCAGTCATCATCCACAGTGATTTTGGAGCCCAAGAAAAGAAAATCTGTCACTGCTTCCATTTTTTCCCTTTCTATTTTCCATGAAGTTATGGGACCAAATGCCATGGTCATAGTTTTTTAAATGTTGAGTTTCAAGTCAACTTTCTCACTTTCCTCTTTCTCCCATATTAAGAGGCTATTTAAGTTCCTCTTCACTTTCTATCATTAGAGTGGCATATTATCTGCATATCTGAGACTGTTGATAATTCTCCTGGCAATCTTGATTCCAGCTTTTGATTCATCCAGTCCAGGATTTTGCATGATTTATTCCACATATAAGTTAAATAAGCAGGGTGACAATATACACTCTGTCCAAAGTTTGAAAGGACAGTATATTTTCCTGGTTTTGAACCAGTCAATTGTTCCATGTGTTTCTCAGGAGACAGGTAAGATGATCTGATATTCCCATCTATTAAGACTTTCTCACAGTTTGTTGTGATCTACACAAAGGCTTTAGTATAGTCAATTAAGCAGAAGTAGAGGCTTTCTTGGAATTTTCTTGCTTTCTTTATGATCCAACGAATATTGTCAAGTTGATCTCTCATTCCTCTGCCTTTGATAAACTCAGCTTGTTTAGAAACTCAGCTTTTCTAAACATCTGGAAGTTCTTGATTCACATTCTGCTGGAGCCTACCATGAAGTATTTTGAGCATAACTATACTAGCATTCAAAATGAAAGCGATTATATACCCAACCTTAACATGAAATGTTCTCTTAATTTCTCCAATTTTTCTGAGGAGATCTATAGTCTCTTCCATTCTATTATTAATTGCCCTCAGTTCTTCCCCAGTAGCCTCGTGGATACTTGCTGACCTTGGGACCTCAGCTTTGGGTGTCATATCTTTCTTTCTATTTATACTGCCCATGGAATTCTCCAGGCAAGATACTGGAGTGGGTTGCCATTTTCTTTTTTGTGGGCCATGTTTTATCAGAACTCTTCACTATGACCTGTTCCATCTTCAGTGGCCCTACACAGTATGGCTCTTAGCTTCACTGAGTTGCACAAACCCTTTTGTCATGACAAAGCTGTGATCCATGAGTGGGCTATAAGCAGTTGAATCTATTAATCGACTTTGGTACATTCAAATGACCCATTATATAACATAGAATAATGAAATCCAGGTGCATGTTTCTATATGTATAAACACAATGTTACTCTTGTAAAAAATAAATCAAAGATATAGCCAATATGAAATCATTATGATAATAGTTTTAAAACAGGCAAAGTGAACAGAGATACATAAAAAGCTGGTAGGCTAATATTAAGAAAGTAAAAGTGAAGTCACTTAGTCGTGGCCAACTCTTTGCGACCCCATGGACTGTAGCCTATCAGGCTCCTACATCCATAGGATTTTCCAGCTAAGAGTACTGGAGTGGGTTACCATTTCTTTCTCCAGGAGATCTTCCTGACCTAGGGATTGAACCCAGGTCTCCCACATTGTAGGCAGATGCTTTACCATCTGAGCCAACAGGGAAGTCTAATCCCAAAGAAAGACAATGCCAAAGAATGCTCAAACTACCACACAATTGCACTCAACTCACACGCTAGTAAAGTAATGCTCAAAATTCTCCAAGCCAGGCTTCAGCAATACTTGAACTCTGAACTTCCAGATGTTCAAGCTGGTTTTAGAAAAGGCAGAGGAACCAGAGACCAAATTGCCAACATCCGCTGAATCATGGAAAAAGCAAGAGAGTTCCAGAAAAACATCTATTTCTGCTTTATTGACTATGCCAAAGCCTTTGACTGTGTGGATCACAATAAACTATGGGCAGTTCTTCAAGAGATGGGAATACCAGACCACCTGACCTGCCTCTTGAGAAACCTGTATACAGGTCAGGATGCAACAGTTAAAACTGGACATGGAACAGACCAGTTCCAAATAGGAAAAGGAGTATGTCAAGGCTGTATATTGTCACCCTGCTTATTTAACTTCTATGCAGAGTACATCATGAGAAA
>SJYX01023005.1:6455-33080 GCA_006410675.1 Oreotragus oreotragus | reverse complement strand
GCTCAACATTCAGAAAACGAAGGTCATGGCATCTGATCCCATCACTTCATGGGAAATAGATGGGGAAACAGTGTCAGACTTTATTTTTTGGGGGGCTCCAAAATCACTACAGATGGTGATTGCAGTCATGAAATTAAAAAATGCTTACTCTTTGGAACGAAAGTTATGACCAACCTAGAGAGCATATTCAAAAGCAGAGACATTACTTTGCCAACAAAGGTCCATCTAGTCAAGGCTATGGTTTTTCCCGTGGTCATGTATGGATATGAGAGTTGGACTGTGAAGAAAACTCCTCTGTCCAGGATTTTCCAGGCAAGAATACTGAAATGGGTTGTCATTTCCTCCTCCAGGAGATCTTCCCAACCCAGGGATTGGACCCAGGTCTCCCGCATTGTAGCTGATGCTTTACCATTGAGCCACCAGGGACGTCCTTGCATAATTATTTCATAGTATTGATTATCTAGCAGTGGAAGTTTGGTATTATACAATCAACAGAGGTGCAGTGAAATTGAAATATTTGGTAAAGTCCTATTTCATAAACTCTGTGGTGGGCACAGATCACAATTTATTTTGATATATGTTCATAAATGTGTATGACATTTTGCACAGTAATGCCATATTTAGCAATAATGTATGATTTTTTTTTGTCCCATGCCATATTTGAGATATACTTATGTAAAATGCATTCATTAGTTATCAGAAATTTGAATGTAACTGAGCATCCTGCATTATATTTGGTAACCTTATTCACAATGATTATTATGTAAAAATAAACTAATTGTGGTATATTGCTCTATCTGGCAACCTGATAAAACTCTTGCATTATTTCTATTTGTTGCCATGTTGATTCATTTGATTCCCTTTTGTTTCCCATGTAGATTTATATCATTAATATTCATCTATTTTTTTCCAAAATTTATACTTCTGATTTTATCATTTTAAATACATTGAATATTTCAACAAGTACAAAATAAGTAACACTATCAGTTTGATCATATTGTCTTGTTCTTCATTTGAATAGAATTATTTAATTAATTAATGTTTTACCAAGAAGACAATGTTTGCTTAAAGTATGGTGGTTAATGGAAAAGAAGCTTGAAATAAAGCATCTAGGTCAAAATCCCATATCATCCCATACTGTATTTACATAAGCATAGAAGTGGGCAGCATTTTGGAAATATCTTGAAGGTTATACCAGTTCATCTCTCAGAGGTACAGGTTTGAAACTTAGTAGACTTAAAAAGAGGAAACAAAATATGAAAAATGAAGTAAGGAACAAAAGAAAAAACAAATTTGTGGTTTTGAATAACTATAAATTCAAGCAAACCAGTTAAAAAACTTGTGGATTCAGTTGACCTGTTGTTTTTCCCAATGACCCTGTAACAACTATAAGTAAATGATTCTAAATTTAAATATCCTTATTTGTTTTTTTCTTTTTCTCTATTCATGTATATTATTGCAAAGGCTGGCACACACTTTGAAAGGTGAAGGAATCTCTTCTCTTGATAGCTTGTTACTTGACCTGGGATTGTGGTGATTTCAGCAGCCATGGACCACAGAACCATACTCCCTGTTACCTTTGGCCACCTAGGAGTACTGTTCAGTAGTCCTGATCATGTGTAGGAATGTACTATATTTGTATATACATTATTCTTTTAATAGGCAGCTGGGTTTAATTTACTTGATTCAGAATTTTATTTTCATCGAGGCTTATAAATGAGATTGATTTAGAGTTTCCTTTTCCTTTGCTTGTTTAGTTTAATATCAGGGTTTGGGGAAAATATCTTGAAAACTATATTATTTCCCAGAAGGTACTATACCATGCTTAGTGCAAAAGTTGGAAATTTTCTTCTGGGAATGGTTGGGGAGAAGTTCTTGTTATGCATTTGTCCAATATTACGGAGCTGTAAACTATTCAATACTCTTGGGTATTTCTTATTTCAGTTATTTAAAATTGAATGAACCCACAGAAAATAGACATATATGTATACCATACTTTTTTTTCAATTATTATCAGCAATTGTCATTTTAAATTTAGCATTCTGCTACACTAGGGATATATTAGTAATTCAGAAGCTCCATGAAAATAAATTCTTTAGCTACCCTGAGAACAAACATCTTTGAAGTTAGCTGTTACTTCCTAATGCTATCCTCTCTACGTGTTATACAAATCTCAGTGGACCACTAAGCATTTGAGAAGTTGGATTTTTCTATTTATTCCCTCTTACTGAAACTTAAAGGAAAAAACAGTGACTTTGTGGACTATATTGAGAACTGAAGTTTTAGAAACAAAACTTCAAAATATTTTATTTAAATTGAATGAATTTTTGTTTTTTTACTCCCTCCTTTCTTTTTCTCTTCAAGCCCATTCCTCAAAATTCTAAAGAACTCATTTATAAAGTTGAAATAGAATATCCCTGGGGTAGTGAAAACTTTTGAAAGCTTCTAAATAAAGAAACAAACCTTTTGGACTGAAAACAAGAGAATGTTTAAATTCCTTCTCTCACTTACATGACCCCATAAAAGGTTCCCTTTGGAAAAAGGAGCAGAATTTGCAAGCTGCAAGAAACAACATTGTGCCCTAAATTTCAGTAACTTTATTCCTTGGATAAAATGTTTCAATTTAATGAGGATTCATTGGCTAAGGGCCTTGTCAATTGATAGCTTGGTGTTCAGTGGCAGATCCTTGGAGGACAAAAATACACTCTAAGAAGAATGTTTAAATTCCTTCTCTCACTTACATGACCCCATAAAAGGTTCCCTTTGGAAAAAGGAGCAGAATTTGCAAGCTGCAAGAAACAACATTGTGCCCTAAATTTCAGTAACTTTATTCCTTGGATAAAATGTTTCAATTTAATGAGGATTCATTGGCTAAGGGCCTTGTCAATTGATAGCTTGGTGTTCAGTGGCAGATCCTTGGAGGACAAAAATACACTCTAAGGAATCATGCTGCTGCTGCTAAGTCACTTCAGTCGTGTCCGACTCTGTGTGACCCCATAGACGGCAGCCCACCAGGCTCCCCCATCCCTGGGATTCTCCAGGCAAGAATACTGGACTGGGTTGCCATTTCCTTCTCCAATGCATGAAAGAGAAAAGTGAAAGTGAAGTCGCTCAGTCTGTCCGACTGTTAGCGACCCCATGGACTGCAGCCCACCAGGCTACTCCATCCATTGGATTTTCCAGGCAAGAGTACTGGGGTGGGGTGCCATTGCCTTCCCCGCTAAGGAATCATAAACATATGGAATTGTTAAATCAGAGTTCACTTAAAAATACTTATTTTTGAAGTTGGCAGTGTCCAATTACCATTATTACAAATATCAACATTACCTACTTTTGTTTTATTTTAATTTTTTATCATGACTTATTCCTTATTTGTATTCTCTCATTTACTTTTATTTTCCATTTACATCATGAACTATTTCCACTTTTTAAGCCAGTTTTTGCTTTGCTTCTTTATTTTGGCTAAAATATTATTTCTTTAGGGTTTTCTGTAATTTCCTTCCTTCCCCTTCTTATGTCTGGCCATGTAAGTTTTATTTGCTCATTTTCTGCAACTTAGGTATATGTTTGGAAAACTTTAATTGACTGATTTAAATTTCATTTCATTGCAAAGCTATATCTTCCAAACTATCAAATTTAACTTTCTAGATTAAATTATACAAGATAATGATATAGGACATAATTTTAGTAAGGACCAATCTGTTTCATGATTGGCTTAAAACCACATTTGCTTTTAATTAAAACATTGCAAAAACTGGAGAATTAAAAAGTTTCTTAAACTACACATTATATTCACTGAATTAAAATTGTATTATTCCAGTTTCTTTATCATTCAGGACTCTAGTTACAAAAATAGTAAAATAAATTATTGGGTTTTTTTTTCTGGCATATCTTCACAGGAAAAAAAAAGGAAACTAAAAAGTAACATTCCTTTTGATATTTAATTTCTTTTCTTATGGATTTCCAATAAAAATTCCATAAAGACTTATGTAAAGAATTATCGAATCTTAAACCAGCATATTTCAGATAGCCTTTTTAAAAATAGCCTGCTTTAAATCTTAAAACAATGATACATGTGGGTCTTTTACAATGTACATGCAATTATTTGAAGTTTAGACCTCAAAGGATGCCATCATTACAATGTATAATGCAATGAGTTCCAGTAATGATGTGTTTCTAAAATCTTTACATTTTGATTTAATAAAGAGTGATTGGAATGTCTTTGAAAAGATGATAGTTTTAAATATCAATTATAAAAATGACCTATCCATTCCCTTCTCCAGGGGATCTTCCCAGTCTAGGGATTGAACCCAGGTCTCCCACATTGTAAGCAGATCTTTACCTGAGCCACCATGGAAGCCCATAAAAATGTCCACTTAAGTATTTATCTAGAAGGTGCTAGAATAAGAGTCCCAGACCCTCCTTCCCCCAAAGGATACACCAACTTAACAACAATACATTGACCAACTCCTTTTGTGAGAAATTCAGAAGCCAGATAAGTTCCTGTAGCTCAAGTAAGCTTGAAATCAGTATTGTTGAAGCCAGTAGGAAAATGTTACGTGGACACTCATTTGCCATAGCCCTTCCTTCTAGCACCAGGCTTCCCTGGTGGCTCAGAGGTTAAAGTGTCTGCCCGCTATGCAGGAGACCCGGGTTCAAACCCTGGGTGGGGAAGATCCCCTGGAGAAGGAAATGGCAACCCACTCCAGTATTCTTGCCTCCAGTATTCTTGCACAAGATAATCTAAGGGAAACTCCCAGCTCCTGGCTTCTTCCTACAGAGAAAAAGACTGAAATATATGTCCACTGTTCAGACTTTTCATGGGACAAACTGATGGGCAGATTTTGATCTTGCCCGATTCTATACACTGATAAGAAAGGGTGGTAGGTTAGGGGCCACTGAGAACAAATGCTTGGGGTTAGCACATACTCGTTCACCAAAGTTCCTCTCCACAACTCAGCACAGAATGAGTGGGAGAAAGTCCTCAACTCCAAGTTTCTCTCTGAGAAGGGAAGGTTGAAGCAGGTGTTCAAGATGCTGACCAAGAGACTGGTTTCTGTCTCACTGATTTAGAGCAATGATGCTACCCAGCATACTTTGGAAGCCTGCAGCCACCGAGAACAAAAAAAGCTGAGTGAGTTGTGGCAACCCCAGAGAACCTGTAGTACCACAGAGAGACACCAGAGGGAACAACATTATGAACTCCTGGAAAAAAAGAAAAAACAAACCAGTAAATCTCGAGTTTGGAATTTGTACACACAAGTGCAGAGAAAGTACATTCAAAGAAAAGAGAGCCACCTCTCCTTTCACCAAGCCAAGAATCTCTAGCTGTGCTGACTGATAAAAGCTTTTCTTGATATAAATCAGTTTGTGAAGACTGGGAGAGGTGGCTTTTTTTCAAATGCACAGATCCAAACACAAAGTTAAAGGCACATGAAGAACTAGAGAAATATGACCCAATCAAAGGAACGTTCTGAAGGAGATCAACCCTGGGATTTCTTTGGAAGGAATGATGCTAAAGCTGAAACTCCAGTACTTTAGCCACCTCATGCGAAGAGTTGACTCATTGGAAAAGACTCTGATGCTGGGAGGGATTGGGGGCAGGAGGAGAAGGGGATGACCGAGGATGAGATGGCTGGATGGCATCACGGACT
The DNA here is from genome assembly GCA_006410675.1 of Oreotragus oreotragus. Classification (NCBI taxonomy): domain Eukaryota; kingdom Metazoa; phylum Chordata; class Mammalia; order Artiodactyla; family Bovidae; genus Oreotragus; species Oreotragus oreotragus. The sequence continues at coordinate 27,426 of SJYX01023005.1, read as the reverse complement.
CGATGGACGTGAGTCTGAGTGAACTCCTGGAGTTGGTGATGGACAGGGAGGCCTGGCGTGCTGCGATTCATGGGGTCGCAAAGAGTCGGACACGACTGAGCGACTGAACTGAACTGAACTGAAAGGAACAAAATAAGTCTCCAGAAATTGACTCTAAAGAAAGGGAGGTACACAAATCACCTGACAAAAAATTAAAAATCTATTACCGTAAAAAATGCACAGTGAGCTCAGGAAATCTATGAATGAACAAAATGAGAGTAACAACCAAGTTACAGAAAATATAAAAACAGCAAAACAGAAGTTTGGAACTAAAAGGTTGAAAAATCCACTAGGTTTCCAGAGCAGATTTGATCAAGCAGACAAAGGAAACAGTGAAACTGAAGACAGGTCATTTAAAATCATCCTGTTGTAGGAACAACACAGCCACAAAAAGAATGAAGAATGCCTAAAGAATTTATGGGAATCTACTTAGCTGACAAATTATAGGAGTACCAGAGGGAGAAGTTGGATAAAGGACTAAAAGCTTACTTGAAGAAATAATTGGAGAAAATTTTCCAAATCTAGGAGAGGAATGGCCATGTGAATATAAGCCCAATGAAATCCAACTAGGAAGAACCCAAAGAAATCCACACCAAAACACATTATAATTAATCTGTCACAAATCAAAGGCAAAGAATGAATTCTGAGGCAGGACAAGAAAAATAAGTCATTATATAAAATAAATTTCCCATATGAATGACTTTCTCAGGAGAAAAACTTCCAGGCTAGAATGGAGTGAAATAATATATTCAACATGCTGAAAGATAAAAATTACCAACCAAAGTACTATATATGGCAACATTCTTCTTAAAAAATAATAAAGAAATGAAGATTTTCCCAGAAAAACAAAAGCTGAGGAAATTCATCACCTGTAGACCTCCTTATAAGAAATGTTGAAGAGAGTCCTTCAAGGTTCTAGACAACAAAGTGAAGCATATGAAAGTATAAAGTTTGCTGGTAAGATAAATACATAGAGAAATATAGAATAGTGTGATCCTGTAATGGTAGTGTGTTAACCATTTTTAAGAATCTTACAGAAACCGAAAGAAAAAAGTATGACTATAACTATAGAATAAATGAATGGATGCACAATATAAAAAGAAGTAATAAGTGATAGTAATAATATATTAGTAGAACCCATGTGGGTTAGGGGAGAAATGAAACAGTATATTTTTTGTATGCAGTAAAAATGAATTGTTATCAGGTTAAAACATATTGTTATAACTGTGAGATGCTTTATGTAAATCACATAGTAATCTTTTGAAGAAAATATCTACCGATGATATTTTTTAAAAAGAAAAAAATGAATCAAATCATACCATTACAAAAAATCAGCGAAAACAAAGAATGAGAGAAAGATAGATAGGGAGAGAAAGAGAGCTATAGGACAGATAGAAAGCAATTAGCAAAATGGCAATAATAAGCCTGTCTCTATCAGTAATATTTTGGTGTAAATGGATTGAACTTCTTGATCATAAAACATAAAGTGAAGTGAAAGTTACTCAGTCATGTCTGACTCTTTGCAACCCCATGAACTATACAGACCATGGAATTCTCCAGGCCAGAATGCTGGAGTGGATAGCCGTTCCCTTCTCCGTGGATCTTCCCAACCCAGAGACTGAACCCAGGTCTCCCGCATTGCAGATGGATTCTTTACCAACTGAGCTACCAAGGAAGCCCCATAAGATATAAAGTCATTGACTAAATGAAAATAAACAAATAAATAAAACACAATATCCAGCTATATGCTATATATAAAACACTTTGAATTTAAGGACATACTGAAGTTGAAACTGAACATATAGAAAAATTCATTCTATCCGATCTAATTACAGCATGGAGACTACAGTTAATAATACTATGTTGTACATATGAAACTTGCTGAGAAACTAGATCTTCAGCATTCTTTCTATTCAATAAAAGGTAACTATGTGAGGTGATGGATGTGTTGATTAACTTGATTGTGATTTTACAATATGTATGTGTGTCAAATCACCATGCTGTATACTTTAAATAAATACAAAATACCACTAAAGTTGGAAAAAAAAAAAAAGAAATCAGAGCTTGTCATACTTACAGACTTTAAGTCAAAATTGTTAAAAGAGGCAAAAATGTTGTATCATTATATAATAATAAATAAAAGGTCAATTTATCAGGGAGATATAACAATTATAATGTATTCATCCAACATTAGGGTATCCAAATATATGAAGAACACATTTTTAGAATTGAAGGGAGAAATAGTAAAATAGTAATAGGAACTTTCAATATCCCATTTTAAATAATGAATAAAACATCCAGATAGAAAACTGTTTAGCGAATAAGTTATACATTATTCTGTGTGCTTTATACCAAGCATTCCACTCAAGAACACAGTTCACATTATTCTCCAGTGCACATGGAATGTTCTCCAGGATAGAGCACATGCTAGACCACAAAACATGTCTTAACAAATTTAAGAATGAAGTTATACCAAGTATATTTTCTGACCGCAATGGAATGAAACTAGAAACTAATAGCAGGGGAGAAACCTGGAAAATTCCCAAATATGTGGTAATTAAACAACACACTCTTTTTGAAAATTTTATTTTTGATTGAAGGACAAATGCTTTACAATGTTGTGTTGATTTTTGCCATACAACAACATGAATCAGCCATAAATATAAGTATGTCCCCTCCCTCTTGACATTGATCCTGACTATGATATCCTGGATATGACACCAAAATCTCAAGAAACTAAAGTAAAAGAGGGAAATTGGATTACATCAAGCTACAAGTCTTCTGAATAGCAAAGGAAAACATCAGTACAGTGAAAAGGCAACCTACGACATGATAGAAAATATTTGCAAATCATTTATCTGATAAGGAACTACAACTCAATAGAAATAACCCAATTTTAAAATGGTCAAAGAGCTTGAATACACATTTCTCAGAACAATAGAAAATTATTGTCTCACAGTTCTGGAGACTAGATATCCAAAATCAATGTCAACAGAATGATACTCCTTTTGAAATTGGTAGAGGGAGATCCTTTCTTTGCATTAAAAAAAATCATCAGGTTGTTCAGCAATTTTTGGCATTCCTTGGCTTTTAGATGCATCACTCCAGAAAATGGCCATTTTATCCCTGTGTGTATTCACATTATCTTCCCTGTGTGCATATCTGTCTCTGTGTCCCAACTTCTTTTTTTATAAGTACACCACTTCAGTTCAGTTCAGTTCAGTTCAGTCGCTCAGTCGTGTCCTACTCTTTGCAACCCCATGAATTGCAGCATGGCAGGCCTCCCTGTCCATCACCATCTCCCGGAGTTCACTCAGACTCACGTCCATCGAGTCCATGATGCCATCCAGCCATCTCATCCTCTGTCGTCCCCTTCTTCTCCTGCCCCCAACCCCTCCCAGCATCAGAGTCTTTTCCAGTCAGTCAACTCTTCGTATGAGGTGGCCAAAGTACTGGAGTTTCAGCTTTAGCATCATTCCTTCCAAAGAACACCCAGGGCTGATCTCCTTCAGAATGGACTGGTTGGATCTCCTTGCAGTCCAAGGGACTCTCAAGAGTCTTCTCCAACACCACAGTTCAAAAGCACCCATTCTTCAGTGCTCAGCCTTCTTCACAGTCCAACACTCACATCCATACATGACCACAGGAAAAACCATAGTCTTGACTAGACGGACCTTAGTCGGCAAAGTAATGTCTCTGCTTTTGAATATGCTATCTAGGCTGGTCATAACTTTTCTTCCAAGGAGTAAGTGTCTTTTAATTTCATGGCTGCAGTCACCATCTGCAGTGATTTTGGAGCCCCCCAAAATAAAGTCTGACACTGTTTCCACTGTTTCCCCATCTATTTCCCATGAAGTGATGGGACCGGATGCCATGATCTTCATTTTCTGAATGTTGAACTTTAAGCCAACTTTTTCGCTTTCCTCTTTCACTTTCATCAAGAGGCTTTTTAGTTCCTCTTCATTTTCTGCCATAAGGATGGTATCATCTGCATATCTGAGATTATTGATATTTCTCCCAGCAATCTTGATTCCAGCTTGTGTTTCTTCCAGTCCAGTGTTTCTCATGATGTGCTCTGCATAGAAGTTAAATAAGCAGGGTGACAATATACAGCCTTGACGTACTCCTTTTCCTATTTGGAACCAGTCTGTTTTTCCATGTTCAGTTCTAACTGTTGCTTCCTGACCTGCATACAGATTTCTCAAGAGGCAGGTTAGGTGGTCTGGTATTCCCATCTCTTTCAGAATTTTCCACAGTTTATTGTGATCCAGTCACTTACTAATTTTGTTTTCCCTAACATTTCTTTCCTCGATGATTATGTGGTAGGGTTATCTAAAATTTATTAAGCAGGTCCATCCATATTCAGTTATTCATTATTAATGAATTCATTTGTCATATCCTTCTTCAGCCTTCATCTTTTGATGAAGAAGAAGATACTGAAATTGTAGTATATACTTTTTCAATTTATATTTTTAAAAGTTTATGATTTAAACTATTTAAACTGAAATCAGAGGGTAACCTCCATACTGAAAACAATTATAAAAGAGGTATTGGTCTCCACTTTTTTCAAAAACATGCTATTGCATTTCAGAGTCTTTGTCAATGATTAGGTTTTTCTTTAGGAATATCCTTTCACAGAATGTTAAATGTGCAAAATCAAGCACATGTTATTTTTATCTAAGTATTAATTTTTATCTTATTGTTTAACTGATAGAATTTCTTGCCTACTCTATCATTGTACAATACAAGATATTCTTTATAAATTTCCAGTAAAATATTTTAATAACTTTAATAATTACTGAGTCACTAAAACATACATTTTGAGATACTTCTATCCTACTGTATGTTTAGTTTTCCCTCAGTTCAAAACATCTAGGATTTAGAGACATAAAGATGATTAATTAATTTTCCATTTGTTTGGGGACAGGCCACCATTAATAAAGCAAACAGACAAATCAATTCAAACAGAGAGGATACTCAAAAGCAAAGTGGTGTACTTCTTCAATTGATACCCCATGACCTTTCAAGATGAAAGGATAATAATAGTCATTCACCCAGAGAAGGAGAAAAGTTCTATGTGCTATTTACAGAGTTTAGAGGTCACTTGGTTATGCAGAAAACAAAATACAAAGGAAACTGCAGAAAGCACTAGCAAGAGGATTCATGGTTACATATTTTTCTAAACTTCCTATTCACCACCAGTTTTCATCTTTTAATAAGCCCCTCTGTTCCCCAAACTAAGACCGCATTCTGTTTATTGTGTGGCTGGGGTCCCCCTTACGTTCAGCTGTCTATCTGTGCCCCTCTTTAGAGCACAAGTAATTGGCGTAAATCAAGAGCCAAATGGCATGTCTAACTTATTCAGCGTTCTGGTGATCATATGACAGAGCTTAGAGAATTTGAGGGAGGTCTCAAACAACAAAGCAGGATATTATTTTCAGTGAAGTCTTGTGGCTATGTGCACCTCTGTTGCAAGAACAATTAGTCTTTGTTTCTCCTATGATCCTAAGAGTCAGCTTGACTGTCTCATTGAAAAAACTCAAAGGCACTCCCATAGCCTTTCCAAAGCATCATGGATTATATAGAGACAATTCTGTATTCAACCCTTCAGAACATATGCTTAGGAAAAATGAGAGATTTCTCCACCCTACTAGTCAGAATTTGTTATGTTCTCAAATGAAGTATGACTATGATGGCAAAATCCTAGTTTAAAAGGAATAAAATAGCTAAAATTTAATAAATGCAAATTTTGTTTTAAATCATTTAAAATGCAAATTTTGGAATTGTGAGTTCAGATTTTAACTCAAGATTTTACTTGTTCTTAATATGTCCATTTTATTTTTTCTATGGTAGTTTACCTACACATAGGTTGAAAACAAATCTGATTTGTATTCAGAGACTTCTTAGAACCACTCAAAATATATTGTTGGGTTTTTCTCAGAGCTGAGGGAAACATATGGTAAGATATAATAGTAAAACTTGTGACATATATAAGGGTATTGATTTATTTAAAAAGAGGTAAAATATATGCATATTATTTAATAAGCATCAGGATTAGAAGGAAACTGTGATTGTCACCAAGTGTGGCTAATTTATTTTATAGATAACTTGTTCAGAATCACAATTGAGGGATCTAGAATCCAATACCTCTGATTTTCAAGCTCAGTATTTTCCTTCACTCTTAATCTTTTTCTTGAGCTGCAGACATATGGTGCTAATTAAGAGTAAAAATTCCTATATTTCCCAAAATTTTATGAAGATATTACACATTTCTACCTCCAAGTTAGGTACAATGAGGAAAACGCACTTCACTTTGCACAAAACCATGAATCAGCAGAGACAGCAAAAGTCAAAGCTTCAAAATCCTTAGGGCACTGCCGATATGACCACTTCACAGCAAAACTGCTCAGGACAGGCTTGATGATGGCACTGTAAATTTATGAGACTATTTTTGTGTAACGTCTTTCATTCTTTCAGTTTGAAACTCTGACCACTTTAATTCCTCAGAGACATCTATCAAAAATTGACCACCTTAATAAAATATCCCCACAGTTTAATTTTGAAAATTCATTGTGTGTGTGTGTGTGTGTGTGTGTATTACTTGCTCAGTTGTGTCCAGCTCTTTGCGACCACATGGACTATAGCCCACAAGGCTCCTCTGTCCATGGGATTCTCTAGGCAAGGATACTGGAGTGGTTTGCTGTTTCCTTCTTTAGGGTGAAAATTCATTAGCACATACATTTAATAAATGGGGGAACAAACACTGTTTTATCATAATATTCATGACACCAGATCTCCAGGACAAAGAGTAGAAAAGAAAAGCAGCCTCTTTTTCTTTCTTTTTTTTTTTTTTCTTTTTTTTTTTTGTCCTTACTCTAGATTCACAGTCACTCAGGGTTGTTCAGATATATATATATATATATTAACAAAACTTAGAAGTATACTGTAATTGGCCAGAATTGTAATAATTATATGATTGTACATGGGAATCCAATCTCTTTATCTTTTTTTTTTTTTCAGTTTCCAAGAAAACAAAAATAACAGTCACTGGATACTGAAATCTTGCACAGATGATAGTCATTGCAATGTAAAAACTAGAAAATTTTGGAATGATCATTTCAAAAACTTTGAATAAATATTTTAATGATTCCTTCCCTGGGCTCAGCTCACTTTTTGTGTGTGTATAAATTAAAGAACTAGATTAAATCATCCCTGAGGATTAATCCATCCATCTGATCAAACATTATTCTATTAAAAATTTGTAAATTCTACAAAATTACTACCAGTTGTGAAAACTGCTCTGGTTTATTGTCAAAATATTTATTATAGATGATAGAAAGTGTTACTGGTTTTTCAGCAGGGTCTGATAAAATTTTTTAATTTTCTAAGTCCCAGACTCATACTTTTCTCTGTAAACACCTTTTGGGCTTCCCCATTGGCTCAATGGTAAAGAATCTGCCTGCAGTGCAAGATCAACAGGGAACACGGGTTCAATTCCTGGGTCATGAAGATCCCCTGGGGGAGAGCATGGCAACCCACTCCAGTATTCCTGGTTGGAGAGTCTCCATGGACAGAGGAGCCTGGGGGGCTACAGTTCATAGGGTCATAAAGAGTTGAACACAACTGAAGCGACTTAGCATACATGCACATGCACATACATGCCCATGTATTCAAATGTTAAAGACTACACATTTCAAAATTTTGTGTTTGAAGTCCATATATGTATTTAGTATGAGACTTTAAAGTTTTAATACTTTTTTAAAGAGAACTGAAAAAATTTAATGTTTGAGGTAAGAGAATCAAATATTTATACCATATATTAGGAGTCTGCAAACTGCAGCCTGAATCAAGCCTGCCACCTATTTTTGGAACTAAAACTTTATTGGAACACGGTAACACTAATGTGTTACCATATTGTCTATGATTGCTTTTGAGCTGTAATATCTGAGTTAAATATTTGCAACAGACACCATAGCCAGCAAAATTTATAGTATTTATTATGTGGCCCTTTATAGATAAAGATTATTGACCTTTATGAGATATTATAAACAAGGGGGAAAAAAAACATGTGAATCGGGTTAAAACTGGAAAGCAATGTGAAAATTATCTGTTCTCACATTCTCTGGAAAATTCAGAACTTGTACTTGAATTGATAGTAGTAGCTTAGCTGGAAATTAGTTTTAAGAGACTTGTCTTGAAGCTGCCCATGGGGTGGCAGAGTCACATACAACTGGGCAACTAACACTTTCACTATTGAAGCTGTAATGCTTAAATAGCCAGAACAGGTCTTTTGAATTCACGTTCAGTTTTAGGTTTACAGAATTATTATAAAGATAACATAGTTAGTATCTGTATACTTCACACCCAGATATTCTATTATGACCATCTTACATTAATATGGTACACTGTTATTCAATGTAATACATTAATGAGCCAGTGTGTGCATGCGTGCTCAGACACTATGTGATTCCATGGATTACAGCGTGCCAGATTTCCCTGTCCTTCACTATCTTCCACATTTTGATCAGATTCATGACCATTTAGTCAGTGATGCTCTCTAACTATCTCATCCTCTGCTACTCTCTTCTCCTTTTGCCTTCAGTCTTCTCCAGCATCAATATCTTTTCCAATGGGTCGACTCTTCACATCAGATGGTCAAAGTATTGGAGCTTTGGTTTCACCATCAGTCTTTTCAATGAATATTCAAGGCTGATTTCCTTTAGTATTGACTGGTTTGATCTTCTTGCAGTCCAAGGGACTCTCAAGAGTCTTTTCCAGCAGAATAATTTATTTGAAAGCATTAGTTCTTCAGCGCTTAGCCTTCTTTATGGTCCAACTCTCATGTTTGTACATGACTACTGGAAAAACTAGATTTAACTGTGTGGACCTTTGTTGGCAAAGTGATGTCTCTGCTTTTTAATACACTATCTAGATTTTTCATAGCTTTCATGGTTGCAATTACTGTCTGCAGTGATTTTGGAGCCCAAGAAAAGAAAATTTATCACTGCTTCCACTTTTTCCCCTTCTATTTGCTATGAAGTGATGGGGCTGGATGCCATGACCTTAGTGTTTTGAAAGGTGAGTTTTAAGCCAACTTTTCAATTTTCCTCTTTCACCCTCATTAAGAGGCTCTTTAGTTCCCCTTCACTTTTTGCCATTAGCATGGCATCATCTGCATATCTGAGGTTGTTGATATTTCTCCTGGCAATCTTGATTCCAGCTTGTGACTCATCCAGGCTGGCATTTCAGATGATGTACTCTGCATGCTTAGTGGTGCTTCAGTCATGTCCAACTCTTGTGACCCCATGGACTGCAGTTCACTAGGCTCCTCTGTTCGTAGAATTTTCCAGGCAAGAATACCAGAGTGTGTTGCCATTTCCTACTTTAGGAGATCTTCCTGACCCAAAACTCAAATAAGCAAAATGACAATCTACAGTCTTGTCTTACTCTTTTCCTAATTTTGGACTAGTCAGTTGTTTCATGTAATGTTCTAACTGTTGCTGTTGTTGCTCTTTGGTAGTAGGAGAAATATATAAGCTCTTTTGTATTCTTCACGGGATATTTGATTTTTCTCCATCATTTGTTTACTTATTCAAGAATTACTTACATGGGTATAGACTCATGGTCATTTATTTTGTACTTTGGTTCAAAATCAATACTATTTTTTAGACATACTTTGACTATTTTGATATACTTCAGCATGCTTGTGTGTGTGTTGAGCACTTTCTAACTCTCTTATAGTACAAGATGTTGCAGGTGCATCTTGTATATTTCCTTCACCTGTCCCAGGCATATTTCCCAAGTAGCTCTGGTTCTGTTTCTGGATAGTGATATTAGAAACCAAGATTTCTGTGTTAGGTATTCTTCTTACAACTGAAGTGTCATTGCTTCCTGGCCTAGTCTGACAGAGCATGGTTGATATGTATACGCTAATCCGTGCATATATACCTTATCATTTGTGTGTGTGCTCAGTTGCTTAAGTCATGTCCAACTCTTTGTGACATCATGGACTGATGCCTGCGAGGCTCCTCTGTCCATGGGATTTTCCTGGATCAAGGGATCGAAACTATGAGTCTCCTGTTTTCCTGCATTGCAGACAGATTCTTTGCCAGAGAAGCCCATACATATTTATAAGTATTTCTATAGGTAAGCATCAGTATCTTCAGTAAGTTGAACATGAGTTATGCTACTGCTGCTACTGCTAAGTCACTTCAGTCGTGTCCGACTCTGTGTGACCCCATAGACAGCATCCCACTAGGCTCCCCCATCCCTGGGATTCTGCACTCGAATCCATTACTACAAGGATCATTCTTGCCTATCCACCTTACTTCTCTATAAATTCCCTCTCCAGAAGTGAGAAACCTGACTCCCTCCAGTAACCATATGTTTATTTAATTGTTCAGTTTGGTACATGTGTATATTGGTTTCAAAAATGTGAATATTCATCTTGGTGGAAAGAAACTTTTCTTGAGGATAGGGCTTAAGAACATTTTCTTTTTCATTTAGCCTTATAGATTCCACGCATATCCAGAGTTTCCAAGGATAGCACTTCATTCCACAATCACTCTGGGTAAGATTATTTCATACATTTGTCTTGTATATGGAGTCTTTTCTCATGTTCTGCAGTATATCTGGCGATTCTCCCACTTTATCAAAGTTTTTTAACTTCATACATTAAGGTTTATTTTGCATGCTATTAAGTTCTGTTGTTTAGAAACTACTTATGACTCACCATTATATTATCATACAAAATAGGTTTACCACCCTAAGCACTCCCCACTTTGCTTGATCTATTCAACCCTCCCCCTAAGCCCTGTTAATATGTTTGAAAGAATAATGATTGTGATCAAGTAGGATTATTTTTGTTCCCTTTCAAATGCAAGATCTTTCATCAGTAGACAAATCTAGCATTGTAATAAATTTTGATACATATAGAGAAGAAAAGCAAAACATGATTACATTATCATTGATGCCATAAAAACACTTGATAGACTATGCCCGGCTTCCTGTTATAGCATGTAGAAGGATAATAGAGGGAAAACCCCCATATAGCATTAGGATTTATCATCAGTAACTAAATCTTTATGGAAAAACAAATATATAGGGGTATCAAAAATCATGAGCAGCTTGAATAGACAAAAGGGATTATGAGTACTGTTTTGACAGAGTGTAGGAATTGATATGTTATTGTCTTGGCTTATTCACTAATCTTTAGGAACAGAGGTGAATTTGTAGGTTTATTTATCTGGTGGAAAAGCAAGTGATTTCAATTTGGTGGAAGAGCAAGACACAGTGGTTGCTTGCAGATAGCCCTGCTAGCCATTAACCATTTTTTCATTTTACCCAGCAGTAATTATAATCCTAACATTTCTTTGTTAACTATTCAATGAACAGATCATAAGACATCAAAATTTCTTACCATTTATTCATTAATTAATTAGGCAATTCTTTTATGAGTTTATTTTATACTCATTGGTACTTTTCATCTTTTTTGAAAATAGTTCTTTAATAAGGCTAACTATATTGGCTCAGATGGTAAAGTGTCTGTCTACAATGCAAGAGACCTAGGTTCAATACCTGGGTTGGGAAGATTTCCTGGAGAAGGAAATGGCAACCCACTCCAGTACTCTTGCCTCGAAAATCTCATGAATGGAGGAGCTTGGTGCAGGCTCCTGTCCATGGGGTCGCAAAGAGTCAAGCAAGACTGAGAGACTTCAATTTCACTATAAGTAAAATACCATAATTTTGAAATAAATAGAATTAACAATATAAGGAATAGAGGAAAACAATAGAATGGAAAAGACTAAAGATCTCTTCAAGAAAGTTAGAGCTACCAAGGGAACAGTCCATGAAAAGATGGGCACAATACTTGATAGAAATGCTGTGGACCTAACGGAAGCAGAAGGTATTAAGAAGAGGTGGCAATAGTACACAGAAGCACTGTACAAAAAAAGGTTTAATGACCTGAATAACCATGATGGTGTGATAACTCACTTAGAGTCAGATATCCTGGAATGTGATGTCAAGTGGACCTTGGGAAGCATCAACAGGAACAAAGCTAGTGGAGATGATGGAATTCCAGTTGAGCTATTTCAAATTCTAAAAGATGATGCTGTGGAAGTACTGCACTTAATATGCCAGTGGATTTGGAAAACTCAGCAGTGGCCACAGGACTGGAAAAGGTCAGTTTTCATTCCAATCCTGAAGAAAGGCAATGCCAAAGAATGCTCACAATCACACAGTTGCACTCATCTCACATTCTAGCAAAGTATAGCTCACTTTTCTTCAAGACAGGCTTCAACAGTATGTGAACCGNGTGGCCACAGGACTGGAAAAGGTCAGTTTTCATTCCAATCCTGAAGAAAGGCAATGCCAAAGAATGCTCACAATCACACAGTTGCACTCATCTCACATTCTAGCAAAGTATAGCTCACTTTTCTTCAAGACAGGCTTCAACAGTATGTGAACCGTGAACTTCCAGCTGTTCAAGCTGGATTTACAAAAGAGGAGGAACCAAAGATCAAATTGCCAACATCCTTTGAATTATAGAAAAACAAGAGAGTTCCATTAAAACATCAACATCTGCTTTATTGACCGTGCAAAGCCTTTGACCGTGTGGACCACAACAAACTGTGGAAAATTCTTAAAAAGATGGAAATACCAGACCACCTGACCTGCCTCCTGAGATTCTGTATGCAGATCAAGAAGCAACAGTTAGAACTGGATATGAAACAACAGAATGGCTCCAAATTGAAAAGGAGTATGTCAAGGCTGTATATTGTCACCCAGCTTATTCAGGTTATATGCAGAATAGTAGTGAAGTTTCTCAGTCGTGTCTGACTCTTTGTGACCCTGTGGACTGTAGCCCACCAGGCTCCTCCATCTATGGGATTTTCCAGGCAAGGATACTGGAGTGGGTTGCCATTTTCTTTTCCAGGGGATCTTCCTGACCCAGGGATTGAACCAGGGTCTCCCACATTGCAGGCAGATGCTTTAACCTCTGAGCCACAATGCCAGGCTGGATGAAGCACAAGCTTTAATCAAGATTGCTGGGAGAAATATCAATAACCTCAGGTATGCAGATGACACCACCCTTATGGCAGAAAGTGAAGAAGAACTAAAGAGCGTTTTGGTGAAAGTGAAAGAGGAGAGTGAAAAAGTCAGTTTAAAACTCAGTATCCAGGAAACTAAGATCATGGCATCTGGTCCCATCACTTCATGGCAAATAGATGGGGAATCAATGGAAACAGTGACAGACTTTATTTCTTTGGGCTCCAAAATCACTGCAGATGGTGACTGCGCCCATAAAATTGAAAGACGCTTGCTCCTTGGAAGCAAAGTTATGACCAACCTAGACAGCATATTAAAAAGCAGAAACATTACTTTGCCAACAAAGGTCTGTCTAGTCAAAGCTATGGTTTTTCCAGTATTCATATATGGATGTGAGAGTTGGACTATAAAGAAAGCTGATTGCCAAAGAATTTATATCCTTGAACTGTGGTGTTGGAGAAGACTCTTGAGAGTCCCTTGGACTGCAAGGAGATCCAAACATTCCATTGGAAGGACTGATGCTGAAGCTGAAGTTCCAGTACTTTGGCCATGTGATATGAAGAACTGACTCATTCAAAAAGACCCTGGTGCTGGGAAAGATTGATGACAGGAGGAGAAGGGGATGACAGAGGATGAGATGGTTGGATGGCAGTATGACTCAATGGACGTCAGTTTGAGTAAACTCTGGGAGTTGGTGATGGACAGGGAGGCCTGTTGTGCTTCTGTCCATGGGGTTGCAAAGAGTCAGATACGACTGAGCAACTGAACTGAACTTAACAATATAAGAAAAGAATGACTTTTTAAAACCGGAAAAATTGTCTTTAAAAATAGCATAGAACTTTCCTATCAATTTTACTATAATCCTAAAAAATAATCTAACAAATTAGTCTTTAAAAAATGTTACAGATAATAAGAATTTTGACAAATTCCATTAATCCAATAATATTAACATAACAGCTTTCCAGGTGACTCAAGTGGTAAAGAATCTGGCTGCAGTGCCGGATACCTGGGTTTGATTCCTGGGTCAGGAAGATCTCCCTGAAGGGAGGGATATGACAACCCACTCCAGCATTCTTGCCTGGAAAGTCCCATGGCTAGAGAAACTTGGTGGGCTACAGCCCATTGGATCACAAAAGAACTGGAACCAATTATACAGAGTGAAGTAAGCCAGAAAGAAAAACACCAATACAGTATACTAACACATATATATGGAATTTAGAAAGATGGTAATGAGGACACTGTATGCAGGACAGAGACGAAGATGTGTAGAGTGGACTTTTGGACTCTGAGGGAGAGGGAGAGGGAGGGGGAGAGGGTGGGATGATTTGGGAGAATAGCATTGAAATATGTGTACTATCATGTAGGAAATGAATCGCCAGTCTGTGTTCGATGCAGGATGCAGGATGCTTGGGGCTGGTGTACGGGGATGATCCGGAGGGATGATGGGGGGTGGGAGGAGAGAGGGGAGTTCATGTTTGGGAGTTCGTGTACACCCATGGCAGGTTCATGTCAATGTATGCCAAAACCAGTAGAGTACTATAAAGTAAAATAAAATAAAATTTAAAAAAAATAAAAAATAAAACAGTCTGTGTTCGATGCAGGATGCAGGATGCTTGGGGCTGGTGTACGGGGATGATCCGGAGGGATGATGGGGGGTGGGAGGAGAGAGGGGAGTTCATGTTTGGGAGTTCGTGTACACCCATGGCAGGTTCATGTCAATGTATGCCAAAACCAGTAGAGTACTATAAAGTAAAATAAAATAAAATTTAAAAAAAATAAAAAATAAAGTTTTACATACAAAAAAGAAAAAAAGTAAATATTGAAAACCAAAAAAAAAAAAAAGAACTGGACTGTGACTTAGCTTCTAAACATGAGCAGCATGGCAAAAGCTTATCAAACATTAGGAGAAAACAAAATGTCAAACCAGAAGAAAGCCAAATAATAAGTAAGCACATAATCAGCAGAATGTGTCTGTGGGTGAAAAATGGGACAGAAACACAGAACACTGACTAACTAGGATTGAAGTTAGAGAAGTCCTGGGCTCTGGGAGCCAAGGATAAGCTCCTTCTTAGTTAAGCGAGATTGAAAGGAACCAGGTTAAAACACTGTGGCTGAGGTCTTGAGTGGGGCTCTCTGATGGTGAAAGGGGACCAAACGAAAAGATCTGCAACCTCTGCAGCCTACTGCTGGATCAGTTCAGTCAGTTCAGTTGCTCAGTCATGTTTGACACTTTGCAACCCCATGGACTGCAGCACACCAGGCTTCCCTGGCCATCACCAGTTCCCAGAGCTTGCTCAAACTCATGTCCACTGAATCGGTGATGCCATCCAATCATCTCACCCTCTGTCGTACCCTTCTCCTCCTTCCTTCAACCGTTCCCAGCATCAGGGTCTTTTCTAGTGAATCAGTTCTTCGCATCAGGAGGTCAAAGTATTGGAGTTTCAGCTTCAGAATCAGTCCTTCAAATGAATATGCAGGACTGATTTCCTTTAGGATTAACTGATTTAGTCTCTTTGCAGTCCAAGGGACTCTCACAGTACTTCCAGGTACTGTGCCATTGTCAGAAATTCTGGGACTGTCTTAGTTCTACCATAATTCTCCCCAACCCTGGCCAAAAATTACATATGCCTGGACATTTTAAAATATATATCTAAAGAACTCAGTGGATTGAGATAAAATCAACTTGGAATTTTGAAGCTTTTATTTAAAAATTTTTTTAAATATAAATTTATTTATTTTAATTGGAGGTTAATTACTTTACAATATTGTATTGGTTTGGCCATACATCAACATAAATCTGCCACAGGTATACACGTGTTCCCCATCCTGAACTCCCCTCCCTCCTCCATCCCTGTACCATCCCTCTGGGTCGTCTCAGTGCACCAGCCCCAAGCATCCAGTATCATGCATCGAACCTGGACTGGCGATTCGTTTCATATACATTATGCATGTTTCAATGCCATTCTCCCAAATCATCCCACCCTCGCCCTCTCCCACAGAGTCCAAAAAACTGTTTTATACATCTGTGTTTCTTTTGCTGTCTCACATACAGGGTTATCGTTACCATCTTTCTAAATTCCATATATATCCGTTAGTATACTGTATTGGTGTTTTTCTTTCTGGCTTACTTCACTCTGTATAATAGGCTCCCATTTCATCCACCTCATTAGAACTGATTCAAATGTATTCTTTTTAATGGCTGAGTAATACTCCATTGTGTATATGTACCACGGCTTTCTTATCCAATCATCTGCTGATAGATGAAGCTTTTATTAAGCAATTACTTTAAGATAATTGAATCTGTACTGAACAATTTCAAAATTTCTTGTCACAAATACATCCACAGGTACAAATACTCAGGCCCATTTTTCTTTAAAGTCCAAGCATATATTCCAGATTTTTTCCCCCATATGATTCTGAGAAATAAACAAGCTATCTTATCCATTTTACTAGGCTAAAACCAAATAAAGACAGTGCAGAAAAATTAAAATCACAAATCATCCTAAATTACATATGAAAAATCTGAGATTAAGCTGAAGCACTTTGAAACACATCAAAACCAATTACAGCTCATCCAGGAATGTTTGGATGGTCAACAATTTTAAAATCTATTAAAATAGCATATTGGTAAAGAACATCTTAATGATTATCTTAAAAGGTACAATTAAACTTTTAACAAACTATTTTTCAAAATTAAAAAAAAAAAGAATTTCCTTAATCTAATAAAAAGCATCTGTTAAATTCTATAGCAAATAAGATACTAATTATGAAAGCAGAACATTCTCATTAAAATCTGGGACAAGAGACTGCATTATTCTGACATAAGTGAAGAAAATATATAAAGACTAGAGATTTAATGAAGAATAAAGCCAGATCTTTTTGCAAGTGACATAATGGTCCACTTAGAAAATGCAAGAGAATGTGAGTATATACTATTAGAACTAAGGAAAAAATTTAGTAATGTGCAAGAATTTTTGAAAAAAAATTATAAAAAGTGTACTCATGGATATGAAAAATCTAAATAGAAAGTTGTACTAAATTCACAGTTTGGAAGAATTATTAAAATGATATATTCTCTGTAAGGTAAACTAGAAATCCAATGCTATTTCACAATTCATTGCAACAAAGTAAATGGCAGTTGTGATTAAGACAATTTTGAAGGGAAAGCATGAAATGGGACAATTGCCTGACTTATGGAAAACTATAATTATTCTTCTACAGGTATGAACAAAGTGGCTACCAATACTGCATAGACCACTGAGCAAATACTTATGTAGCATTCAGTTCAGNAATTCCATATATATCCGTTAGTATACTGTATTGGTGTTTTTCTTTCTGGCTTACTTCACTCTGTATAATAGGCTCCCATTTCATCCACCTCATTAGAACTGATTCAAATGTATTCTTTTTAATGGCTGAGTAATACTCCATTGTGTATATGTACCACGGCTTTCTTATCCAATCATCTGCTGATAGATGAAGCTTTTATTAAGCAATTACTTTAAGATAATTGAATCTGTACTGAACAATTTCAAAATTTCTTGTCACAAATACATCCACAGGTACAAATACTCAGGCCCATTTTTCTTTAAAGTCCAAGCATATATTCCAGATTTTTTCCCCCATATGATTCTGAGAAATAAACAAGCTATCTTATCCATTTTACTAGGCTAAAACCAAATAAAGACAGTGCAGAAAAATTAAAATCACAAATCATCCTAAATTACATATGAAAAATCTGAGATTAAGCTGAAGCACTTTGAAACACATCAAAACCAATTACAGCTCATCCAGGAATGTTTGGATGGTCAACAATTTTAAAATCTATTAAAATAGCATATTGGTAAAGAACATCTTAATGATTATCTTAAAAGGTACAATTAAACTTTTAACAAACTATTTTTCAAAATTAAAAAAAAAAAGAATTTCCTTAATCTAATAAAAAGCATCTGTTAAATTCTATAGCAAATAAGATACTAATTATGAAAGCAGAACATTCTCATTAAAATCTGGGACAAGAGACTGCATTATTCTGACATAAGTGAAGAAAATATATAAAGACTAGAGATTTAATGAAGAATAAAGCCAGATCTTTTTGCAAGTGACATAATGGTCCACTTAGAAAATGCAAGAGAATGTGAGTATATACTATTAGAACTAAGGAAAAAATTTAGTAATGTGCAAGAATTTTTGAAAAAAAATTATAAAAAGTGTACTCATGGATATGAAAAATCTAAATAGAAAGTTGTACTAAATTCACAGTTTGGAAGAATTATTAAAATGATATATTCTCTGTAAGGTAAACTAGAAATCCAATGCTATTTCACAATTCATTGCAACAAAGTAAATGGCAGTTGTGATTAAGACAATTTTGAAGGGAAAGCATGAAATGGGACAATTGCCTGACTTATGGAAAACTATAATTATTCTTCTACAGGTATGAACAAAGTGGCTACCAATACTGCATAGACCACTGAGCAAATACTTATGTAGCATTCAGTTCAGATCAGTTCAGTTCAGTCACTCAGTCATGTCTGACTCTTTGTGACCCCATGAATCACAGCACGCCAGGCCTCCCTGTCCATCACCAACTCCCGGAGTTTACTCAAACTCATGTCTGTCGAGTCGGTGATGCCATCTAGCCATCTCATCCTCTGTCGTCCCTTTCTCCTCCTGCCCCCAATCCCTCCCAGCATCAGGTGGACTCANTTGTGACCCCATGAATCACAGCACGCCAGGCCTCCCTGTCCATCACCAACTCCCGGAGTTTACTCAAACTCATGTCTGTCGAGTCGGTGATGCCATCTAGCCATCTCATCCTCTGTCGTCCCTTTCTCCTCCTGCCCCCAATCCCTCCCAGCATCAGGTGGACTCATCTTTTCCAATGAGTCAACTCTTCGCATCAGGTGGTCAAAGTATTGGAGTTTCAGCTTCAGCATCAGTCCTTCCAATGAACACCCAGGACTGATCCCCTTCAGGATCGATTGGTTGGATCTCCTTGCAGTCCAAGGGACACTCTAGAGTCTTCTCCAACACCACAGTTCAAAAGCATCAATTCTTCGGTGCTCAGCTTTCTTCACAGTCCAACTCTCACATCCACAGATGACCACTGGAAAAACCATAGCCTTGACTAGACAGACCTTTGTTGGCAAAGTAATGTCTCTGCTTTTTAGTATGCTATCTAGATTGGTCATAACTTTCCTTTCAAAGAGTAGGTGTCTTTTAATTTCTGGCTGCAGTCACCATATGCAGTGATTTTGGAGACTCCAAAAATAAAGTATGACATAGTTTCCACTGTTTCCCCATCTATTTCCCATGAAGTGATGGGACCGGATGCCATGATCTTCGTTTTCTGAATGTTGAGCTTTAAGCCAACTTTTTCACTCTCCTCTTTCACTTTCATCCAGAGGCTTTTTAGTTCCTCTTCACTTTCTGCCATAAGGGTGGTATCATCTGCATAGCTGAGGTTATTGATATTTCTCCCAGCAATCTTGATTTCAGCTTGTGCTTCTTCCAGCCCAGCGTTTCTCATGATGTACTCTGCATAGAAGTTAAATAAGCAGGGTGACAATATACAGCCTTGACATACTCACTGTCCTATTTGGAAGCAGTCTGTTGTTCCATGTCCAGTTCTAACTGTTGCTTCCTGACCTGCATATAGGTTTCTCAAGATGCAGGTCAGGTTGAGCTATTTCAAATCCTGAAAGATGGTGCTGTGAAAGTGCTGCACTCAATATGCCAGCAAATTTGGACAACTCAGCAGTGGCCACAGGACTGGAAAAGGTCAATTTTCATTCCAATCCCAAAGAAAGGCAATGCCAAAGAATGCTCAAACTACCACACAGTTGCACTCATCTCACATGCTAGTTAAGTAATGGTCAAAATTCTCCAAGCCAGGCTTCATCAATACGTGAACCGTGAACTTCCTGATGTTCAAGCTGGTTTTAAAAAAGGCAGAGGAATGCGAGATCAAATTGCCAACATCCGCTGGATCATGGAAAAAGCAACAGAGTTCCAGAAAAATATCTATTTCTCCTTTATTGACTATGCCAAAGCCTTTGACTGTGTGGATTGCAATAAACAGTGGACAATTTTGAAAGAGATGGGAATACCAGACCACTTGACCTGCCTCTTGAAAAACGTATATGCAGGTTAGGAAGCAACAGTTATTAATCAGCAAAGACAGTATGTGACTATTTTCTACATTGACAATTGGTTAATCATAGGAAAAACAAAAAAAATTATATGCTTACCATATACATTTCTAGGGCTTCCCTGGTGGTGCAGAGGTTAAAGCGTCTGCCTGCAATATGGGAGACCTAGGTTCAATCCTTGGGTCGGGAAGATCCCCTGGAGAAGGAAATGGCAACCCACTCCAGTATTCTTGCCTGGAGAATCCCATGGATGGAGGAGCTTGGTGGGCTACAGTCCACGGGTCACAAAGAATCGAACATGACTGAACGACCTCACTTTCCTTTTCATATATATTTCTGTATTTCTTACAGCCAAATTAAAGACACTTTGGCTCCTTTGTCAAAGATAAGGTGTCCGTATGTGTGTGGATTTATCTCTGGGCTTTCTATTTTGTTCCATTGATCTATATTTCTGTCTTTGTGCCAGTACCATACTGTCTTGATGACTGTGGCTTTGTAGTAGAGCCTGAAGTCAGGTAAGTTGATTCCTCCAGTTCCATTCTTCTTTCTCAAAATTGCTTTGGCTATTCAAGGTTTTTTGTGTTTCCATACAAATCTTGAAATTATTTGTTCTAGTTCTGTGAAAAATACCGCTGGTAGCTTGATAGGGATTGCATTGAATCTGTAGATTGCTTTGGGTAATATATTCATTTTCACTATATTGATTCTTCCAATCCATGAACATGGTA
>SJYX01023003.1:155933-221486 GCA_006410675.1 Oreotragus oreotragus | reverse complement strand
AAAAAAGGCGAAGAAACCAACCATCTTAGAAAACCACAAAGATTAGTGTCCTAGGCTTATTGTCCAGCTTGTTTTCTATGGAATTTGCATGGGGATATATTGCATTTCATCTCAGGCAAGTCAGTTGGTTTGGAAAGCCCTTGTATGGCCTGCCTCTTTCCAGGGAAAGGACAAAAGGCAGCATCCATTGGGCTGAACCATTTGAAATTGATGGCAATAAATAGTAGGCACCTTAGATATATTATTACTGCTTTAATCCCTACAATTCTGCTTTGAGGTAAGCATTACTGCCTACAGGAATCTGGCCAGAAAGGGAATCAGAAGAGTAGTGTAATTTAACTAAACTAGGATCACTTGGTGGTGTAAGAGTTGGAGTTCAAATAAAATCTGACCCTGAAACAAGTGATGAGTTAGTTTATCGGAAAACAAAAGTTCTAAAGACATTCATGAAATGTTTCCTTGGAGGTACAAAATTAAAAGTGATTCACTAAATGTGTTAAGGTAGAAAGAAGAGCTAGGGGTTCCATGGTGGCTCAGACAGTAAAGAATCCGCCTGTGATTCAGGACAAGTGGATTTAATCCCTAGGTCAGGAAGATCCCCTGAAGAAGGGAATGGCTACCCACTTCAGTATTCTTGCCTGGAGAATTCCATGANGAGGTACAAAATTAAAAGTGATTCACTAAATGTGTTAAGGTAGAAAGAAGAGCTAGGGGTTCCATGGTGGCTCAGACAGTAAAGAATCCGCCTGTGATTCAGGACAAGTGGATTTAATCCCTAGGTCAGGAAGATCCCCTGAAGAAGGGAATGGCTACCCACTTCAGTATTCTTGCCTGGAGAATTCCATGAACAGAGGAGTCTGAAGGGCTACAGTCCATGGGGTCCCAAAGAATCAGACATGACTGAGTAACTAAGCATTTGCACGTGCCACACACACACAGAAAGAAGATCTAATGTCTTTGGAAAGAAAAAGGGAAAGAATGAGAGAAAGCTAAGTGCAGTGTAGGAGATTGAAATTAATTACTTTAGCAAAGGACAGAGTCAATCATGATCAAGTTGTATACCTGGAACAAAATAAAAGCAATCATTTGTTTTGTAATGAGGAAAAGCAAGATGTAGTATATGCATGTAATGGTAATTTGGAATGCAAAAGGAAATTTAGAAATTAAAGAAAATACAGATTGTTGTTTTAAAATTCTACTGTAAACAGTGAGAGGATCTTTTAACCATGTGTAGTGAATCAGACCCAAATTATTAGGTTGATCAAAGAGTAATTGCAATTTTGGACCATGAATTTTAATCATTATCAGTTCAGTTCAGTCACTCACTCATATCTGACTCTTTGGAACCCCATGAATCACAGCACGCCACTCCTCCCCGTCCATCACCAACTCCTGGAGTTCACTCAAACTCATGTCCATCGAGTCAGTGATGCCATCCAACCATCTCATCCTCTGTCGTCCCCTTCTCCTCCTGCCCCCAATCCCTCCCAGCATCAGGGTCTTTTCCAGAGTCAACTCTTCACATGAGGTGGCAAAAGTATTGGATCAGTTTCAGCATCAGTCCTTCCAGTGAACACCCAGGGCTGATCTCCTTTAGAATGGACTGGCTGGATCTCCTTGCAGTCCAAGGGACTCTCAAGAGTCTTCAACACCACAGTTAAAAAGCATAAATTCTTCGTTGCTCAGCTTTCTTCACAGTCCAACTCTCACATCCATACATGACCACTGGAAAAACCATAGCCTTGACTAGACGGACCTTTGTTGACAAAGTAATATCTCTGCTTTTCAACATGCTATCTAGGTTGGTCATAACTTTCCTTCCAAGGAGTAAGCGTCTTTTAATTTCATGGCTGCAATCACCATCTGCAGTGGTTTTTGAGCCCCCCAAAATAAACCATTATAACTAGGCTCAAATACATTTTTATTAATTAAAATAAAAACCATTACAATCAACACATTTTTGCCAGTGAGAAATAAGTTTGTTTTTGGAGAAGGAAATGGCAATCCACTCCAGCACTCTTGCCTGGAAAATCCCATGGACGAACGAGCCTGATAAGCTACAGTCCGTGGGGTCACAAAGAGTTGGACACGACTGAGCAACTTCACTTCACTTCACTTCATTCCTATAGCATAAAAATCTGTGCTTTGGGATTCAAAGAACTCTTGGAAAGCATATTCTGGCTCATGTTGGTTATGGAAGCATTTTCCCTGCAAAAATTGTTGAGATGCTTGAAGAAGTAGTAGTCATTTGGTGAGATATCAGGTAAATATGGTGGATGAGACAAAATTTCATAGCCCCATTTGTTCAACTTTTGAAGCATTGGTTTAACAACATGCATATGTGTAGTTATGGAGAAGAATTGGACCCTTTTCTGTTGACCAATGCCAGCTTCAGTGCATCTCACTGATTTGCTGAGTATACTGCTCAGATATAATGGTTTCACTGGCATTCAGCAAGCTGTAGATGGTTACCAGACCACTAAATAGTGACCATGACCTTTTTTGGTGCAAGTGGCGTTGGAAATTGCTTTGGAGCTTCTTCTTGGTCCAACCACTGAGCTGGTTATCATTGGTTGTCATATAAAGTCCACTTTTTGTAGAAAGTCACAATCTGATTGAGAAATGTTTTGTTGTTGTTGCATAGAATAAGAGAAGATGACACTTTAAAATGACAATTTTTTTGATTTGTGGTCAGCTTATAAGGCACTCACGTATTGAACTTTTTCACCTTTCCAATTTGCTTGAAATGCTGAGTGACTGTAGAATAGTCAAGTTTGAGTTCTTCAGCAGCTTCTTGTGTAGTTGTAAGAGGATCAGCTTTAATGATCCTCTCAGTCACTGTCAACTTCTGATGGCCAGCCACTGTGCTCATATCTTCAGGGCTCTTGTCTCCTTTGCAAAACTTCTTTAACCACCACTGCACTGTACTTTCATTAGCAGTTCCTGAACCAAATGCATTGGTGATGACGTGAGTTGTCTCTGCTGATTTACAAACCATTTTGGACTTGAATAAGAAAACAGCTCAAATTTGTTTTTTGCTTAACCTTATTTCCCTAGTCTAAAACAAATATAAAATAGATAGCAAGTAATGTCATTAGCAAAATAAATAAATAAATAAATAAATAAAGTGAGAAATGCACATTAAAATGATGTATAACATAACCACATTTATTTAAGAATGCATTCCAATATAAAAAAGCAAAGGTCAACAATGCAAAATCGCAATTACTTTTGCACCAACCTAATCACATGAAAAATATTTCTACTTCTAAACTCATTACCTATACCCACTGGGGTGAGTTGCCAGTTCCTTCTACAAAATTATGACTCTAGGACATTAATTATTTTGTCAACTATAGGAAACAAATATATCAATTTTCTGAGTTTACTTACTTATATGTAGATGTAGCCAGGTTATACTTTTTGCAACCTCAAATGTTTGCTCTGCTTTCTAAAGGACTTAGAGGGATTCATTCAGCCAGTTACTGTATTATAGATAGTTTCTTCACTCTGAGATTTAAAACATGAAGAAACATGTTTTCTGTCTTTGAGTGAGCCTATTATGTATGCTAATAATCAGCAATTTAGACAAAAAAATCACCAAAAAGCAAACTTACTGTATCTCTACATATTTGATCTCCACCACTTAGCTGAGTAAAATGTGTTCAGTTAAGTTACCCAAGAAATGGTATTTCCACTTGAAACAGTCTAGAAGTGAGTTAACCAGGATTCCTGTATTATTCATGGACTCTGTAGTATATAGTGACATAAAGTCATAGACAAAAAATCCATTACTTTTGTAATTGTTAATGATAATATTTTTTCCTTTCAAAAATTTTATTTACTTTAAATCTACTGCTGCTAAGTCACTTCAGTTGTGTCCGACTCTGTGCGACCCCATAGACGGCAGCCTACCAGCCTCCCCCGTCCCTGGGACTCTCCAGGCAAGAACACTGGAATAGGTTGCCATTTCCTTCTCCAATGCATGAAAGTGAAAAGTGAAAGGGAAGTCACTTGGTCGTGTCCGACTTGTAGCGACCCCATGGACTGCAGCCTACCAGGCTCCTCCATCCATGGGATTTTCCAGGCAAGAGTACTGGAGTGGGGTGCCATTGCCTTCTCCACTTTAAATCTACATTAGGGATCAAATATCTACACCTGGGCTGTAAACAAAATAATTGTAATAATATCTCTGAAAATAGAAAACACTAGTAAATAGCAAACCTTAATGTTGCTCAAATAAGATTAAACCATTCAAAATATCACAAGTGAAAAGCTATTAGGGAAATACAGTCAACTTTCACATATTAGTACATTGCTTTTTTGCTGTTTTGTTTTGCATTATCAATCTTCATTTTTAAAATTCCTTTCCTATCCTGTCTGACTTTTTAATCACCTAACTGTTCTCGAGAAAGTTTCCAAAGACTTGGTTCAGTGAACAAGCTGAATGGAAAAGAAACTTTGAAACTGAATTAAATCTTAACTTAATTACAATAATGGACAGGGCTGGACTAGCATTAGTACCACTTGCCTTGAAGTAAAATTTAAGGGGCACTCAAAAAATAAAGTTTTAATGCAATGTTTAATGCAATACATAAAACATCCATGATGAACACAATAATATTTTTAAATAAAGGCAAGCTGTTGTTTATTTGTTTTACCACCCCCTCATTGTTGCACAACTGTTTCTAATCAGCTCATAGTTCCTAGCCAGTGCCCCTCGTGCCCTCTGACAGGTGGTCTATGAGAGTTGACACTTGTATGTGAACAGTATTTTGATCATAGCATTTTTATTAACTTTTTTTACTTGGTTCAAAATAGGGAAAGATATAATACATAGTTTTTCTTTTGTCTTATTCAAACATGGGCCTTCTAGTCAAAGCTATGCTTTGTCCAGTAGTCATGTATAGATGTGAAAGTTGAACTATAAAGAAAACTTGCTGCTGCTGCTGCTAAGTCGCTCTAGTCGTGTCCGACTCTGTGTGATCCCGTAGACGGCAGCCCACGAGGCTCCCCCATCCCTGGGATTCTCCAGGCAAGAACATTGGAGTGGGTTGCCATTTCCTTCTCCAATGCATGAAAGTGAAAAGTGAAAGTGAAGTCGCTCAGTCGTGTTCGACTCTTAGCGACCCCATGGACTGCGGCCCACCAGGCTCCCCCATCCATGGGATTTTCCAGGCAAGAGTGCTGGAGTGAGGTACCATTGCCTTCTCCATAAAGAAAGCTTAGCAGCAAATAATTGACTCTTTTAAATTGTGGTATTGGAGAGGACTTTTGAGAATTCCTTGGAGTGCAAGGAGATCAAACGAGTAAATTCTAAAGGAAATCAGTCCTGAATATTCATTGGAAGGACTGATGCTGAAGCTGAAACTCCAATATTTTGGCCACCTGATGCGAAGAACATTGGAAAAGACTCTGATGCTGGGAAAGATTGAAGACAGGAGGAGAAGGGGATGACAGAGGATGAGATGGTTGGATGGCATTGGATGGACATGAGTTTGAGCAAGCTCCGGGAGTCGGTGATGGATAGGGAATACTGGCGTGCTGCAGTCCATGGGTTTCTGAAGAGTGAGACATGACTGAGCTACTGAACTGAACCCGAACATGGCTCTGCTCAGCACTGTTTAATGAAGTGAGTCCCAATCAGCTGATAATTCAGACTTCATCAGCATTTACCTTTGGGTTTGAAAATGAATGCATTTAATGTCCTGAGAATTTGCTGCAGACAAAGCTTGGAAATATTTCATGGAGAAATAATTCCTTTAGATTAGGAATTAAAACACGTTCTAGTTTTCCTAGCAACATTCTGGAGTGCCAAGGTCAATTTTGGCACTGCTCTAAGCTGAAAGATGTATGACTAATCCCTAGTGTAGGGCCTGATGTGGATTAGCTGGCCAATGCGTATTAGTTTTCTGATCTCTCAGATTCTCACAGGTGGAAAAAACACTGTGGTTTTAGTTGTTAAATAGAAAGTAATAGCAATAACAAACAGTTTTCATTCAAATTTATTAAGAACACTTGAAGGTCTTAAATTATTGCACTTGGTAACCTTAAAAACGAATTTTTTGCTAATCTTTTATATTCTTTTTCAAGGCTATTTAGTCCTGGGTCCGATTTCTCAAAACCAAAATTAAGTATAACTAAGAATCCATTTCTCAGCTCCTTTCTCCTATAAGCAAAGACTAAAAGATATACCATGTAGGTTTCTGTGAGATTCTGCTTTATTTCAATGTGTGAAACCCCTTGAGGTCTTGTTCAGTGCCTTAACCATATTTTTCTTAAAAAATGAATATGGAATTAATGCTATGGCTTGACTGTAGCAACAACCTGACTACCAATTTTTGCCATTTTTTCTCCAGGCTTCAAGGGAATGGTAGCTTTCATGTGTCTGGCTAATTTCAGCTTGCTGCTGCTGCTGTTTAGTCGCTTCAGTTGTGTCCGACTCTGTGCGACCCCATAGTCGGCAGCCCACCAGGCTCCCCCGCCCCTGGAGAGAACCAAATCCCCAGAAAACTCCACTTGCACCAAGCTCTGTGAGATTCCAGGGAGAAGTTCAAAAGAGTTATAGGCAAAAGGGCTTTGTTGCCTGGTTGCCTCTGCTGCTGCTGCTAAGTCGCTTCAGTCGGGCCCGACTCTTAGCGACCCCATGGACTGCAACCTATCAAGCTCCTCCATCCATGGGATTTTCCAGGCAAGAGTACTGGAGTGGGTTGCCATTGCCTTCTCTGTGTTGCCTGGTTAGAAGGGTTCAAAGTAGCCTGAATCCCTCTCCCACCCGAATGAAGATCTTTTTTTCCTACATACAATATCTAAAAAGTAAAACAAAGCAAACCTAAACTCAGAAACAAAAGATAATAGCAAGTTGTAATACAATTTCATTCAGCGAAAGGTTAGAGAGGAACTTGTCATTCAGTAGCTTGAAGATCTCCTACAACTGCACTCTACATTTCTAATATTTCTCATTTTCCCCTCAGTTTGTCAAATTTATCCCTGAAACAGAAAAATAACATAACCTAGAATAATAATAATAATGGTGGAGATTTTAGATCTCGTTATTAGACTCAGAGATCACCGATTAGGGGGTGGGAGATTTCAAGGCACATTATAGAAGCAACCACCTTGAGGACAGGTAGTCACAGAAACCAGCCAAGGAAAAGGAAGGTTAATGTAGAAGGTTTTCAAATAGCACATTCATCTTTTGGTTTTAAGGGCAGTCCAAGAAAATACATCTAAAGCAACACTGTTGAGGATACACAATGATGTGTATATACAATTTTTATACAATCTTCAAAATACGTAATTAGCCTCTGGAAAATAAAAAGTCAACTGTTTGATGCTGCTTAAAACATAGTAGGATGTTCATAGTAGGTATTTAATACTTCTGAGGTTCAATTTTGTTACTGATTTTGCTTACATTTGTCTTTGTTGTTCAGTGGCTCTGTCGTGTCTGACTCTTTGTGACCCCATGGACTGCAGCACACCTGACTTCCTTGTTTTTCACTATCTCCGGTATTTCACTTTGCTCAGACTCGTGTCCATTGAGTCCGTGGTGCCATCCAACCATCTCATCCTCTGCTTATGTGCTAACCTCTTAAAAGCAATATGCTATATGACGTTGAGTTTTGCTCAGTAGAGAAATGCATTTTTTCCCCAAATCAAAAGCTTTTTATCTTCTAACTATAAAATCATTAACAACCCTATTATATTTAAAATATATTCATTAGTCAATACAATATAAATAATGGATTCCTTGGTGGTGTTTTCTTAAGGGATTCAAAATCTAAACTGAAACACTATTCTGTCTGCTTGCCAAAAAACAACTACAAACTTTACAAAACAGTTAGTTATACAGGAAAAAAATTTAGCCATGTATTACTGATTTTGCAGAGATAATTTTATAGAGATAATCTTGAACAAAGCTAGCTTACAACGTCCTAAAACACAAAGTTATTAAAGGAAATATTTTTGATGACTTGAGCATAGAACAGTTTGACCTGGATTTTGAAAGCAAAGCCATGGACTTGTTTTAAAAGTGATAGGTAGTGATGTAGCTGGTATTACTGCTGTTCTAAAGAGAAGAAGAATTTAATTAACATTTTTAACTTGAAACCCATGGATTGAAATGGAAGGAGAGTCTCTGAAATAGGCTGTAATAGCTTAGGGTCAGTCGCATGTTCTTTTAGTCTAGTCGTCTGGGATCATAATGGGTCAAAAACCTTAATGTGCAGCATTTGAAAATAAAAATTTTAGGACTTCTAGATTCTTTTAGCGGATCCACAATAGAACGTTCATGTTGTTCATGCAGGGGAAGAATGTAGAACAGGGTAAGAACAGGCTTACTCAGATCAGTGCATTGCTCCAGGAGAGAAGAGAAATCTCAGGCTTCCCCATGTTATTAAAGGAGTCTCTGTGAAAATACTGACATTTAGTTTGGTATTCATCTGGATGTTGACAAGCTGTCAACTCCCCAGGTCAATTTGAGTCATGTTAAAAATACTTTGGTATGTGTGGTTTGTTAACTGCAGGTGTTTGGCTGTGAAAGTTGAGGAAGCAAAAACATGCAGCTAGAACATTGTGCTGATATGATGGGTTTACAATGATTTGAAGGGAAGCTGAGAGAAAACATTGTTTATTACCAATTTATTTATTTCCTTTTCACAAGTGTCTCTGTGAAGCCAAACATCTGGGTAAAAAAAACCAAAAGCCTTAGAGAATCCTTTGCAAAGATTTTTTTCTTCACTCATCCAATTGTTTATTTATTCAACAAATATTTATTGGGTGTTTATTATAGACAAGGTCTTTCTGCCAAAGAGCTTAGAAGGGGAGAAAGTTATACACATATACTAATATTATTATAGAAGCTAGAAATAAATTGGAGGGTGCCAGAAGGATGTAAATAAACTGTTATTCCTGAGCAGCTTATTTATGCATAGCTGGGAGATTCATGGAGACCCTCTTGACAAGATGGCACTGAGCAGAGTTAAAAGTTTTTCATTCTAACTGAAGTTGAGGCTATGTAACAGAGACACTTTTGATTGCAAAATGCAGAAAACACAACTAAAACTTGAATTAGGATGCAGGGAAGGGCAAAATCTATAAAGTATGCTGGTGCTCATGTAAATGTGCTCTGAATACAATGAGAGCATGTTCTGCAAGTTAGGAAGAGGACTGGGGGGCTTACTCCAGAGTGTGAGAAAAGACTGGCTTGTAAAGCTGTAGGTATCCAACAATAGCCTAAGATGTAAGGCTGTAAAGATAGATGAAGCTGCAAGTGTCAGAAAAAGGATTTAACAGACAACAACAACAAAAAAAAAAAAAAAATAGGAAGTAGAAAACTACTGCAGTAGCAAAAGCAAGGAAAGATAGAGTGTTTGGATTACGATCATGAGAGTGAAGTTAGAGGGATGGGAACGTATTCTAGATCTGCCAGTTGTAGAACCAATAGCACTTGGCATCCAATTTGAATGCAAATGTTGATGAGTTTCATCAATATTTCTGTCATAAACTGAATTAGTATACAGAAACATATGTGTGAGAGATGAGGCTTTATTTACTTTGGTGCATACTGAGCTTCAACTGTAGTTAAGATATGCAAGTAGAAATATGGAGCAACTTTTTGGATATCAGTGCTGGAGCAGTGTCAGTATGGGGTCACAGATCTAGGAGCTTTGCAGAAGTGATAATATTAACAGTAGTCTAGTGAATGTCAGGAGAGTATTGTTGCATGAGAAAAAGAGAGAAGATGATCAAAATATTTGATGACTTAAACACCAGGACATTTAGAAAAGTATGGATGTTTCGTTCTCCTAAACCAACTGAAAACCTACTTGAATTTTCACTTCATTTACCTAGTTTTGTAGATGAGGACATTTATATTTGTTTGTAATTTTAAAATTTAGTATTATATGTGTGAAAGTATGATGATGTTTAACCACACATTCCCGCATATAGTGTAATATTACATCTTCTTTAAATCTTTACTTTTTCAGTCTGAAAAGTTTGAGAAATCCAAGGATTTTTTTCCTAATTGATCTCAAGTATGGACATAACTCATTCAGTCTTATGTGTTATGCCAAGCATATTTTGATATTTTGTAGGTTGGAGATCAAACCAGTCAGTCCTAAAGGAAATCAACACTGAATTTTCATTGGAAGGACTATGACTAAAGCTAAAGCTCCAATATTTTGGCTACCTGATACAAAGAGGTGACTCACTGGAAAAGACCTTGATGCTGGGAAAGATTGAAGGCAAAAAAGAAGAGAGTGGCAGAGGATGAGATGGTTGGATAGTATCACTGACTCAATGGACAGAATTTAAGCAAACTCCAGGAGACAGTGGAGGAGACGGAAGTGTGGTGTGCTACAGTCCATGAGGTCGCAAAGAATCAGAAATGACTTGGCTACCTGATACAAAGAGGTGACTCACTGGAAAAGACCTTGATGCTGGGAAAGATTGAAGGCAAAAAAGAAGAGAGTGGCAGAGGATGAGATGGTTGGATAGTATCACTGACTCAATGGACAGAATTTAAGCAAACTCCAGGAGACAGTGGAGGAGACGGAAGTGTGGTGTGCTACAGTCCATGAGGTCGCAAAGAATCAGAAATGACTTAGCAGCTGAACAATAACAGCAACATTGGTCTTCTAAAGTACTTATCAAACCTCTATCTGACTTCTTTATTGCTGATACTTGTAAGCTGCTCTAAATTTATAGTAAACATTTGAGAACATATTTTTATATCATTTGTATTGGTTAGCATTTGGAAAAAGGATATTTCAAAATGCAAGGCCAGAACAGTATTTGGGCATCTAATGTAGATTTAGGAAATATGTCTATACTTCCCTTGTGTTGATATTATTCACAAAGACCTAGGAAATAATCTTAGTGTGTAAAGTAACTGGCCAGAACAGTATTTGGACATCTAATGTAGATTTAGCATATATGTATATACTTCCCTTTGTTGATACCACTCACAAAGACCTACAAAATAATCCTAGTATGTAAAGTAATCTCATTGAAGACAGTTTATATATATGTTAGTGGAAGCAGAAAGTAAGGTGCCTCATACATAGTAGGCATTTAATGAGTGCTAGATAGCATTTTAAAAAGTAGAGACATTACTTTGCCAACAAAGGTCCACCTAGTCAAAGCTATGGTTTTTCCAGTGGTCATGTATGGATGTGAGAGTTGGACTGTGAAGAAAGCTGAGTGCCAAAGAATTGATGCTTTTGAACTGTGGTGTTGGAGAAAACTCTTGAGAGTCCCTTGGGCTGCAAGGAGATCCAACCAGTCTATCCTAAAGGAGATCAGTCCTGGGTGTTCATTGGAAGGACTGATGCTGAAGCTGAAACTCCAGTACTTTGGCTGACTCATGTGAAGAGTTGACTCATTGGAAAAGACTCTGATTCTGGGAGGCATTGGGGGCAGGAGGAGAAGGGGA
The DNA here is from genome assembly GCA_006410675.1 of Oreotragus oreotragus. NCBI lineage: Eukaryota > Metazoa > Chordata > Mammalia > Artiodactyla > Bovidae > Oreotragus > Oreotragus oreotragus. The sequence continues at coordinate 210,049 of SJYX01023003.1, read as the reverse complement.
TGACAGAGGATGAGATGGTTGGATGGCATCACGGACTCGATGGACGTGAGTCTGAGTGAACTCCAGGAGATGGTGATGGACAGGGAGGCCTGGCGTGCTGCGATTCATGGGGTCGCAAAGAGTCGAACACGACTGAGCAACTGAACTGAACTGAACTGAATTGAAGTAAAAGTGACCTAAAAAGGAGATTGGCACTTAGTAATACCCTAGAAATGTTAATGTTGTCTAGCTCTGTAAATGGAGAAACAGATCACTGTGGAGGGATGGACTGATGGAATAACTAATAATTGCCATGGTTAGAAAACAATATTTTTAAAATAACAGTTCATCTGTGCATGGAAATATGCCTATGTTAACAAGATAACTCCACTCAGAACAATAAATAATTTGACATCTGTGTTGGAAGTATGGGGAAAAAATACTAAAGAAATTCAGTTAAAGATTTTTAACAGAGTTAAATGATGAACACATTTTATAGACAGCAAGATAAAAGAAAATATGATATATCTGAGTATATTTTACTTCTAGAATGTGTTATTATACAAGGTTCTCAAAATTGTATTTTGGAGAGAATAAATATAATTTTGAATGGCTAAGAAAGTTATTCAGCTTAGACACTGGGAGATAGACTAAAGGTTTATTTGTAATAAATTCCTCTAGTATTGTGGATCTTCAAAGCTTATTTGGGTCAATATATTTCCTTTCATGCCAGAAATAAAAAAAAAATTAAAGCTATTTTATTATTGCAGAGTTGAGTTAAAATTGGCTTTTTAAAAATGCGTTTCCCTCTCAGTTTAGTGTGTTTCTTTAACAAGACAACTGTAATTTTGCACTTGCAAGTCTCTTGAAAAAAATATATAATTTTTAAGTACAATATAATCAATGCTACAATGATTATATTTTCTGATCTACATGTCCTCAGCTTAACTTCCAAATATGAAACTGTTTTCACAAAATACAAAGGAACATAAGCATTTGAGAGGTTTTGTTAATAACAATATAAAAACAAGTAAGTTTCACTAAAAATTGCACAATAATTTTTTTCTTAGGACTTTAATCTCTCCACCTCCATCTTCACATGGTCTTCTTTTCTGCCTCTGGGGACAATAATTTTAAGCCAGACTACCTGTGTTCTCTCAAGGAATAAATGAAATCATTACATGAATAAACTCTTTTCCCTTTCTCTGTAGGTAAATTCTTAAGGCAAACCATACTTCACTTTCAAGTGAATTTTGGGTAAACATTTTACCTTTTTTTTCTTCATGTATGTCATCCTTGAAAATTCAGAGAAATAATTCAATTCTTAGGAAATGTTTCTCTTCTAATCAAAAACATAAGAGCTGAAAGAATGCTTATTTTAAGGGAAATTTAATTATATATTTTTGGATTACTTAATTCCTTATACACACATATTGTTTTGTATAAACTCAAAAGAAGTCTTTGAGTCTTTGTCTTAAGAGCAGGAAGTTCTTTTTTTTTCCCAAGGATAAGGGAGTTTCAGGTTTTACTTAAATTACACTCATATTTGAGGAAAATTGGCAAAAATCTGGCAATATGTCAACAATGGAAAACAAAAGCAGCTTTTGATTTGTTGGTACCTAAGAAAATAGTCAAAAGGACAATACAATCCATTTTCTTTATGATTGACAACTGAGCCACCATGAATTTCTGAGAAAAAACTTGCAAACTGGAAAAATTTTTAACATAAAATTTTATCACAAGTATACAACCACAATGGCTTACTTTCTTAAGTGCCAGGTGCTTTGAGAAGGGCCTTGTAAACCTGATGTAATTTAATCTCAAGAGCAGTAGGAGGTAGAAGCTATTATATGAGAGGACTAAACAAGAAAATTTTTAGACAACATCTCCAGTTTATAGAGCTGGCAAGAAGTGGATCTGGGATTTGAACCTGATGATGTGATAGTAGCCAGGCTCTCATCCAGTTATTATGATGCACTCCACTAAAATGCAAATGTATATAAGGGAAGAGCATGAATAGTGGTAATCAGTTTAACCTCTGTTGAAAATGCTTTCTGGTGTCCCTTCAATTCAGTGTGGAAAGTGGACATTTGTTAATTCTAACATGTTACCTTTATACTTGTGATTTTTAAATATTTTCTAGGTTCCTGATTGCTTTAGCAATTAAACAAAAGCTAAGGATACTCTTTCCGTAAAAAACGCATGATCATAAACCGTTGTTTAGAGTTTCAGAAGAATCACAGATAAAAGCCTCATCTTGCCCTCTCCTGGTAACATCACCTTCCTGGAAAATAAAATTTTGGTTTATTACCAGGATGGAGAGTCCTATTTATCCTACATACTTCTTTATTTATTAGATGTGTTACTTATTAGATCAGCAAAACTGCCTTGCTCAGTTACACTTGATCATTTGTAGATAGAAAACTCATCAACTTAAACAAGTCCCTGTTTATGGCAGAAGGAAGACATTTGAACTGAATTGGATAATCTCAAATACCACTTGAAAATCTGACCTGAATTTCAATGATTCATTCTGAATTTCACTGTATAAATGCCTGAATCCAACTAACTGTGAGTTCTCAAACTCAAAATGGGATTAAATGTGTGACTTGAAAAAGTTTAAATTTACCTTTTTCCAGTCATCCCTTGCTTAGTAGAGTCCTGTCCCTGCAAGTTATAGATTCACCCCAGCACTCCCTGGGCTGTGATGCCAAATTCCAGAATTGAAGAGTTGTCAATTTGACAAGATATTGGTGGTTTTCTCCCCACTATCAAATGGAGTCATTCTCAAAGGTTATATATAGCACTTGGAACATAATTATGAAGACCTACTTCTATACACAGAGTCATGATCTTTCTATTGCTACCACTGTGTTGGTCTGTGGTTACTTCCTGACACCCGGGTACACCAGCTTTGCTTTTTTTCACTGCATCCCAGGAGGACCAGCAGCACCTGCGCCTGGCACATGGACTTTCTTTGTTCCATACCCTCCACTCTTGATCCCCCATATTCAGCAGAACTCTGACGACTAGTGGACCTCCCACTTGGTAATTGGGAACAGCCAGGTCTTCCTCAGTGAGAGCCTGGAGGGGGGTTCTTTACCCTTGTGTTTATGTGTCACTCATTTCTGCTTGTCTTTCTAGGCCTCAGTTTCCTCTTCTACAAAGATGGGTGAATAATAGGATCATCAGTGAAGACTAAATGAGTTAATGCCTATGAAGAACTGAGAAGAATGTCTGGCACTATTGAAATGTGGTGGGTGTTACTAACAGTATTGTTAGTATTATTACTGCCCAGGCTTGGGCTCAGTCAAGAATGGCATGTGGCCATTTCTCCGCCACAGTTAACGGTAGCTACAGTTAATAATAAACAGTTTGAGTGGGAAAATTCAAATATATTCATTTGGATATTTTTTCATCAGTGAAGACTAAACGAGTTAATGCCTATGAAGAACTGAGAAGAATGTCTGGCACTACTGAAATGTGGTGGTTGTTACTAACAGTATTGTTAGTATTATTACTGCCCAGGCTTGGGCTCAGTCAAGAATGGCAAGTGGCCATTTCTCCGCCACAGTTAACGGTAGCTACAGTTAATAACAAACAGTTTGAGTGGGAAAATTCAAATATATTCACTTGGATATTTTTTGTTGTGATATTCACTATGTGCCAGGCACAGTGTTATTTGCTGACAACTTCCTATAATCTCATAAAGTGAGAAGAATTGTGTTCAAACAATAACTAAAAGTGTCACAAAGATAAACTTAGAATTTAATGTAAAGCATGGCTAGACACTTGGTCAGGGGCATGAATGACATTGCTTTGTCTACCTTGGTGAAGTAAGGTTCCCTTCCCTACTGAATTCTGGCCTTTTTAACTGACAACACTTACATTTTGTTCTCGTCTCTGTTTGAGGAGAGCACATGTTACTTCATGGTTTCATCTTATTTCTTCTTTGAGCTTCCTGCAGACAACCACAATGTTTCACTTGTTTAAATAAGTTTAATCATTTCCCAGGTGTGGTAAACAATCTTCCCTTCTTTTTTTGTAAGTTTTTTTTTTTTTACTTTATTTTTTTATTGAAGCATAATCATTTACAGAGTTTCGCTGTTTTCTGTCAAACGTCAACATAAATCAGCCATAGGTAAACATATATCCCCTCCCTTTTGAACCTCCCTCCCATCTCCCACTCCATCCCACCCATCTAGATTGATACAGAGCCCCTGTTTTGAGTTTTCTGAGCCATACAGCAAAATCCTGTTGGCTATCTATTTTACATACGGTAATGTAAGTTTCCATGTTACTCCTCCATACATCTCACCCTCTCCTCCCCTCTCCCCATGTCCGTAAGTCCATTGCCTATGTCTGTTTCTCCACTGTTGCCCTGGGGATGGGGGAGCCTGATGGGCTGCCATCTATAGGGTCGCACAGAGTCGTACACAACTGAAGCGACTTAGCAGCAGTAGCAGCAAAGAAATTCTTGAGTACCATTTTTCTAGATTCTGTATATATGTGTTAGAATACTATATTTCTCTTTCTCTTTCTGACTCACTTCACTCCGTATAATAGGTTCTAGGTTAATCCACCTCGTCAGAACTGACTCAAATGCATTCTTTTTTATGACTAATATTACATTTAGTAGCAGCAAAGAAATTCTTGAGTACCATTTTTCTAGATTCTGTATATATGTGTTAGAATACTATATTTCTCTTTCTCTTTCTGACTCACTTCACTCCGTATAATAGGTTCTAGGTTAATCCACCTCGTCAGAACTGACTCAAATGCATTCTTTTTTATGACTAATATTACATTGTGTATATATACCACAACTTCTTTATCCATTCATCTGTTGTTGGACATCTAGGTTGCTTCAATGTTCTAGCTATTGTAAATAGTGCTGCAGTGAACAATGGGATACATGTGTCTTTTTCAATTTTGGTTTCCTCAGAGTCTAGGAGTGGGATTGCTGGGTCATATGGTGGTTTTATTCCTAGTGTTTTAAAGAATCTCCATACCATCTTCCATAGTGGATGTATCAATTTACATTCCCACCAACAGTGCAATCGCCTTCCCTTTTCTCCACACCTTCTCCAGGATTAATTGTAGACTTTATGATGATGACCATTCTAGGCGGTGTGAGGTGATATCTCATTGTAGTTTTGATTTGTATTCCTCTAGTAATGAGTGATGTTGGGCATCTTTTCATGTTTGTTAGCCATCTGTATGTCTTCTTCGGAGAAATGTCTGTTTAAGTCTTTTTCCCACTTTTTGATTGGGTTGTTTGTTTTCCTGGCATTGAGTTGTATGAGATACTTGCATATTTTGGAAATTAATCCTTCATCAGTTGTTTCATTTGCTATTATTTTCTCCCGTTCTGAGGGTTGTCTTTTCACCATGCTTATAGTTTCCTTTGCTGTGCAAAAGCTTTTAAGTTTAATCAGGTCCCATTTGTTTACTTTTGTTTTTATTTCCATTACTCTAGAGGTGGGTCATAGAGGATCTTGCTTTGATTTATGTCTGCCTATGTTTTCCTCTAAGAGTTTTATAGTTTCTGGTCTTACATTTATGTCTTTAATCCTTTTTGAATTTATCTTTGTGTATGGTGTTAGAAAGTATTCTAATTTCATTCTTTTACATGAAGCTGTCCAGTTTTCGCAGCACCATTTATTGAAGAGGCCGTCTTTGCCCTGTTGCATATTCTTGCCTCCTTTGTAAAAAATGGGTTTATTTCTGGGCGATTGGTCTATATTTCTGTTTTTGTGCCAGAACCACACTGTCTTCATTACTGTGGCTTTGTAGTATAATCTGAAGTCAGGAAGGTTGATTCCTCCAGCTCCATTCTTCTTTCTCAAGACCGAGGCTATTCGGGGTCTTTTGTGTTTCCATATGAATTGTGAAATTTTTTTGTTCTAGTTCTGTGAAAAATGCCATTGGTAATTTGAGAGGGCTTGCATTGAATCTGCAGATTGCATTTGGTAGTATAGTCATTTTCACAATACTGATCCTTCCTACCCAGGAACATGGGTATCTCTCTGTTTATGTCATCTTTGATTTCTTTCATTAGTGTCTTATAATTTTCTGTGTACAGTTCTTTTGTTTCCCTGGGTTAGTTTATTCCTAGATATTTAATTCTTTTTGTTGCAATGGTAAATGGAATTGACTCCTTAATTTCTCTTTCTGATTTTTTCATTGTTAGTGTATAGAAATGCAAGTGATTTCTGTGTATTGATTTTGTATCCTACAACTTTGCTAAATTCACTGATGAGCTCTAGTAATTTTGTGATACTATCTTTAAGGCTTTCTATGTACAGTATCATATCATCTGCAAACAGTGAGACCTTTACTTCTTTTCTGATCTGGATTCCTTTTATTTCTTTTTCTTTGATTGCTATAGCTAGGACTTCCAGAACTATGTTGAACAATACTATGCCCTTCTTAACCTATTTATCATGGTTCTTGACATCTACTGGTTCGAGTAAGTTGATTCAGCCTAATGGATTTGTTTAGTGTTTAAATTGTGTCATATATAGCGGTAAAAATGTGAATATAAGCTATTTTTGTTTCCTTAATAAGACTTATAGTTGGAGGAGACAGACTCCAAAATAGGGCAGCTCAATATGTTATGGTGAGTCTGAGTGCACAAGATGCCTTGGCACCCATCCATGCTACAGCTTCCCTTCCATACCCTGTTTCTCATTACAGATTATGTGAAAACCTGGTGTTCCTGACTCACAATCTGTAGGCGTTATGCTTTTGAGTCTTTTTCCAGTACTAGTAATGGGTTGTACTGAATCATTTATTTACATTTCCTTGGCCAATTTATTTTGACATATGACATATATTTACTGATGGAAAAAACAAATGCAGCTTTTGATTGAAGTGTAAAGTTTTCCCTTGGAAACATAAGAGAGATGTCATTTAAGTTTTACTGGCTGAATAGTTACCTTGGTGTTTTTAAATGGGTCCAAAATAGTACATGCTATGTATATCATTTCTGTGTGTATTATGAGTGTAGGCAAACATATTATGAAGAATGTGAAGAGCATAGGAACATCTATTCAATGCAAAATTTGGATAACATTTGAAGCAAAGGAAAATAAGTGAAACATCATTAATTTGAAGTCTTTCACCTGTTTATGGTCAAATTTATATTTCAGGACTCAGCATCTATACCTTGGGGCTTCTCTCATAGCTCAGTTGGTAAAGAATCTGCCTGCAATGTAGGAGACTCCAGTTTGATTCCTGAGTCAGGAAGATCTGCTGGAGAAGGGATAGGCTATGCACTACAGTATTCTTGGGCTTCCCTGGTGGCTCAACTGGTAAAGAATCCACTTGCAATGCGGGAGACCTGGGTTCGATCCCTGGGTTGGGACAATCCCCTGGAGAAGGGAAAGGCTACCCACTCCAGTATCCTGCCCTGGAGAATTCCATGGACTGTATAGTCCACGGGGTCACAAATAGTCCAACATGCCTGAACGACTTTCACTTCACTTCATCTATACCTTCATTAATCTTTCAGTTCAGTTCAGTTCAGTCACTCAGTCGTGTCCAACTCTTTGTGACCCCATGAACCACAGCACGCCAGGCCTGCCTGTCCATCACCATCTCCTGGAGTTCACTCAAACTCATGTCCATCAAGTCAGTGATGCCATCCAGCCATCTCATCCTCTGTCTTCCCCTTTTCCTCCTGTCCCCAATCCCTCCCAGCATCAGGGTCTTTTCTAATGAGTCAACTCTTCACATGAGGTGGCCAAAGTACTGGAGTTTCAGCTTTAGCATCATTCCTTCCAAAGAACACCCAGGGCTGATCTCCTTTAGAATGGACTGGTTGGATCTCCTTGCAGTCCAAGGGACTCTCAAGAGTCTTCTCCAACACCGCACTTCAAAAACATCAATTCTTCGTGCCTCCTATAAAATAATATCTTATTGCATGTATTTTTAAATCAAACTGGGTCTAGGTTCAGTCAATATTCAATATATTATAGGAATTGCTTTCACTTTATTGCTTTTGCATTGCTTAACTCGTTCTAGAATAAGATGTGCTTCTTTCACATTTATTTATTTAGTTTTGGTTGCGCTGGGGCATCACTGCTGCACGTGGGCTTTCTCTAGTTGGTGAGCGGGGCTCCTCTTCCGTATGGTGAAGGGCTTCTCGTTGCGGTGGCCTCTGTTGTTGCAGAGAACATTCTCTAAGTGTAGGGGCTACAGTAGCTGTGGCGCATGCACTTTAGTTGCCTGCAGTGTGTGGAATCTTCCCGGACCAGGGATCAAACTCATGTCCCCTGCACTGGCAGGTGGATTCTTATCCACCACACCCAGGGAAGTCCTAGACTAACATTTTCTTATAGCTATTGTGCCTGCAATTCTGGTTATTTCCACAAGGAGAGTGGGGATGTCTAGTTATGACTTTGTAGGACCACAAGTTAGACTTGCCCATATTAGGATACATAATAATAACATATGAGCACATGATCCTATCTTTCACATGATGCTTTGGCCAGAATATAAGTCTCTGAGTTTTTCTCCCACTTGTCTTCTGAGCGCTGCCTTCGGCACAGTTCTGTGTCTTGGTCCCCTTGTTGGCATCTTCAGCATCTCCGAGGATTCTCTCTTTGACTCTTTCTAACATTTTCTTACATATGCTCCATTGGTTATCTCATTCACTGCTATGACTTTTAAGTAACATCCATTAGATTTTGAACCCCTGATCTGTATCTCCAGGATGGATCTTTGGGGCTTCCTAATAAAATCAGCAGAATTTCTCACTGGCATTAAAAGCCTTATCTGACTCTACTGAAATCCATCACTTGTTCCTCCACCTCATCCCCTTCACTATGCAGCATCATTCCTCTAGACAGAAACTAAACTTACCACTGATGCTCTTTCTCCTCCACCTTCCGTATGATGTCCTATCACTCAACTCCAATGGCCCTCCTCATTTTCCTGCATCCTTGACGCTATTTTCATTGAAGCCTTTTTTCTTACTTGCATGATAACAGGCCTTCTATCTTTAACCTCTTTCTTTTACCATCTACATTATCATGAGTGTCATTTCTCAAAAGCACACATCCTTCTGTGTGACTCATCTCCATGGCCTGCAGGATAAGGTTCTAACTCTTCAGCAGGACCTACAAAACCCACTTCCACATCTGGCCAAGCAAGCCACCTCATCTCCAGGCTCAGGTCTCCTCACAAAACCTCAGTATGCCCTTCACCTTAGGCCCTTCACATTTCCCCAGATGGTCTCTGGCCTTTGATTTTTTATTTTTGTATTTTGTTGTTTTTGTATTTGCATTTTGTTCATGCTGTTTATTCTGTGTGGACTGTCCTCTCTCTTCCTTCTTCTCTGCCTAGAAAGCCTTCCCTCCTTTTCCAAGGCTCATCTCAGATCTCACCTGCTTGAGATGCCTTCTCCATCATTCCCACTCAGCGTGCTTCCACAGCATTGTCTTCTTCCCCAGGACATGTTCAACAGTCAGAACTTAGTGCTTTACTAATTTATTTTTTTTCTTAAAAGCCATAAAAGTTTGAGCTCTGGTCGGATAGGAAATATTTTTCTATTATCCAACACGGTGTCTGTCATGTAAAAGGCTCCCTCAACTATGAACAATATGTCAACTTTATAGCAATACTAAAAGAAATATTTAAAAAAGTGTTACGTGACTTTTTTTTTCTCATATCCATCCTCAGCTGGATCAGTCATTGATTAATCCATCTTTTGGCTTCCTCATTCTCCTCTAATGTTAACTTTCATTTTCCAATGTACTGGCTTTTAGTATTGCAAAGTATTAGAACTTGATATGCATATACGTTGCTGGTGGTTTGGGATGATACTAATATTTTAAGCTTAAACTTTTGAGTTTAATAGCCTGTCTTTCTCTAAATTAAATCCATCAGTGAGATAGTTCTTCGTTCCCCATTAGTGTTCCCACCATTGAAATGCCCTCACTATTCAATCCTAACTGGAAACATTTTGGGTGCAGAAGTTGGTGGTTTGGGATGATACTAATATTTTAAGCTTAAACTTTTGAGTTTAATAGCCTGTCTTTCTCTAAATTAAATCCATCAGTGAGATAGTTCTTCGTTCCCCATTAGTGTTCCCACCATTGAAATGCCCTCACTATTCAATCCTAACTGGAAACATTTTGGGTGCAGAAGTGGTTTTTTGTGACTCTGCTGCTGCTGCTAAGTCACTTCAGTCGTGTCCGACTCTGTGCGACCCCATAGATGGCAGCCTACCAGGCTCCCCCGTCCCTGGGATTCTCCAGGCAAGAACACTGGAGTGGGTTGCCATTTCCTTCTCCAATGCAGGAAAGTGAAAAGTGAAAGTGAAGCCGCTCAGTCATGTCTGACTTGTAGCGACCCCATGGACTGCAGCCTACCAGGCTCCTCTGCCCATGGGGTTTTCCAGGCAAGAGTACTGGAGTGGGTTGCCATTGCCTAACTTTACATTAACCTAAGGAAGGACTCTGAACCACATTCACCTGCCTTAGTGGTTGCCCCATCTTTATTTTTGTGTGTGTGTGACCTGAATTTATAAATCAAGATCAGCACATCTAATTTTTCTCAAACCATCCTAAACTATCATGATCCTCTCTTTCCAGTGAGAACAAGATTTTCCTCACCATTTGTCCTTTCCACTCTCCCAATTCCTTCTTCTTGATGGAAACTTTATATACACTGAAGTGGCTCCACATGTCCTGTTATTGTTTTTAAAGCTAGATTTTGTCAGATACATGCTTTCTGTTCACAAAGAAGCATCGCTATTTTCTTCTGAATGTACTGGAGCAGGGGGCAGAAGATCCTTCTAAACAAAAACAGAAAGCAATTTTTAACATATGCTGATAAGGAATGTAGGCCCCAAAGCATTTCCTTTTGTGATAAATCAAACTCTAATTCATGAATTAAAAAAAAAAATGCCTTCTGACTGTGGACAAGAATTTCTAAAGTGTGTGTGTGTGTGTGTGTGGACACTGACCGAGTGGGGAATAGAACAAATCATGGCCCCAATTCCTTTTAATAATTAATGTGTATATCTATGCCTCCTTTCTTTCCCCAGTCTGGCTTCCTTACGGTTTTTTATTATTTTGTTTGTTTCCACCTTTGCTACTAATGCATGAATCTGCCTCTGCTAAACCATCTTTTTATATAGAAAGTAAAAGTTATAAAATACAAACACACTTTCAAGTTAACAAAGGTAGGCTAATATTTATTGAACACTTACCATGTACCAGGCACTCTAATAAGCACTTTACACAGACTGTCTCATTTTGGTTATGAATTATAATCAAAGTGGAAATACTACATGAAATGCTTAAAAGCAAAGTGGAAGCAATGCATTTTTAAAATGTAGAAACAGCCTGAATAATTTCTTTTGTCTTTATAAAACCACAGCCTTCAGCCTGCTTTTTATCCTCAGTTGCCACAGACAAATTAATCACACTCTCATTTCTTGCTTTCATTTTAGTCAGAAAGCTTTAACGAAATATTTAGTATTTCTGGGATACCAGTCCACAGCCAGGCGTTCTAAGTGTATCAGTGGGCTACATACGCGCAAGAGGATTATGAACAGTTACAGGAAACTAGACCTAGAGAAAAAAAGACTCATTTACCCACTTGACTTGTCAGCTGTTTTAACCCTGTAACACAGGCAGTATTATATTAGTATGTCTATTTTTAGTCAGTCTAAAGTAGCAAATTCACTACTGCTAATTGTTCAGCAGTAAATAGCAAAGAAGAAATGAAGAGATGCAACAATGTCTTCTTTCAAAGAATTTGAGAATTTGAAGTGATTTTACAGAGTTGAAAATGAAGCCCAGAAACTTTGGACATCTTGTAGAGCCACACAGCCCGTGAGCAACAGGTGAGGTTGGAACCCGTGTCTTCTGTCTCATGTGCAACTGCCTTTTGACTTTAGAGAATACATTTTCCTTTAATTTCTCTCTTTCCATCTGATTTCCTTATGCTGACTTTATTTATGTATTGTTGTAACAACATATACCTTTTATTATTTTCTTTATTCTATTTCAAATGTGTCTTCTTGGTTTCTCTATACCCTCTTGCCTTTTACCTTCTTTTCTTGGTTTATAAAAGGTTTTATTCCACTGAAGAATATCTTTACTTTCAGTATTTCAATAGTTTTGAATTACCTCTTACTTTATCTATTTCTACTTGGGGTCTCCAAGTTCAGTTCAGTCGCTCAGTCGTGTCTGACTCTTTGCAACCCCATGAATTGCAGCACACCAGGCCCACCTGTTCATTACCAANGAATATCTTTACTTTCAGTATTTCAATAGTTTTGAATTACCTCTTACTTTATCTATTTCTACTTGGGGTCTCCAAGTTCAGTTCAGTCGCTCAGTCGTGTCTGACTCTTTGCAACCCCATGAATTGCAGCACACCAGGCCCACCTGTTCATTACCAAAATGGGCTTAGAAATGTTAAAACATCCAAATCAAATCAGCCAAAATAACAATGACCAAAAGCCAACAAAGAAGGAAAATGTTATTTAGCAAATATGTTCATCTTAGGTTTGAATTTGGCTTTTTTTTTTTTTTTGGTGTTACAGCTGCAGCAGCTGAATCCTGTATGTTGAAATTTGGATGTTTTTCATTTTGGAAGATAGTGATAAATCTGAGAGTAGAATAGTTATTCCAACAAAAATCGTTTTCAAAAATATGTATTTACATAAGAGAGAATAAATATGGCAGTATTGGGCTTTATTACTTTTAACTAGTAAGTTAGCAATTAGTATACAATCTGGTACTTATTCTCTGGCTATTCTATGTTGGTTCTATATTATCCAACTAGAGTGCCATGAGGCACTACTGTGATTAGTTTATATGCTAATTTTAAGTTTTAAATGTACTGGTACTAGACAGACATTTTTCCAAAGAAGACATACAGATGGCCAATAGGAACATGAAGAGATATTCAGTATAGCTCATTAGCAGAGAAATGCAAATCAAATCTACAATGAGGTATAACCTCACACCACTCAGAATGGCCATTATCAAAAAGTCTACAAATAGTAAATGCTGGAGAGGGTGTGGAGAAAACAGAACCCTCTTGTACTGTCAGTGGGAATTTAAATTGGTACAGCCACTATGGAAAACAATATGGAGGTTCTTTAAAAAACTGAAAATGCAGTTATCATATGATCCAACAATCCCATTCTTGGGCATATACTTGAAGAAAATCAGTTTGAAGGTACATGGCCCCCAGTGTTCATAGCAACACTATTTACAATAGTCAAGACATGGAATCAACCCAGATATCCAATGATAGATGAATGGATAAACAAGATGTGATACATATATACAAAGTAATATTACTAAATCATAAAATAGAATGAAATAATGCCATGTGGAGCAAAATGGATGAACCTACATTGACATGAATCTGCCACGGGTGTACATATGTTCCCCATCCTGAACCCCCCTCCCACTCATGTCAATGCATGGCAAAACCAATACAATATTGTAAAGTAATTAGCCTCCAATTAAAATAAATAACTTTATATTAAAAAAATGGATGAACCTAGAGATTATCATACTAAAAGAGGTAAATCAGAGAAAGAATAATATACCACTTATATGTGGAATCTAAAATATGATACAAATGAACTTGTTTGAAAAACAGAAACAGATTCACAGACATAGAAAACATACTTATGGTTACCAAAGGGAGAGATGGTGAGGGATAAGTTAGGAGTTTGGGATCAGCAGATACAAACTACTCTATGTGAAATATATAAACAACAAAGTCCTACTGTATAGCACAGGGAGCTATAGTCAATATCTTAGACTATAATCGAGAAGAATATAAAAAAGACTTTATTTATATATGTATGTATAGCTGAGTCACTTTGCTTTACACCAGAAATTAACACAAACTTGTAAATTAACTGTAATTTTTAAAAACTGTACTGGTATTGCACGTATGCATTAAAAACTGACATACATCTACTCAAATAAATTCTATTTCCTGTCTTGTCGGAATCACTTTTAAGCATCAAGTTCAAATAAGAGGGCCAAGACTGACCTATATGCCCCCTTGACTGAAGAAATATAAAATGCTTCCTCGCATAGGAACTGAGATATGGTAAGATTCTCTTTATCTTTCTCTTATTTCCCCACGGTGATCTCCTCTAACTTGCACCTGTGACCTGCACACATGAGGCCTGCAATGTAACACAGAAAGGCAGAGACAGGAGAGGGACAGAGGGAGGCTTGGGAGAGAACTTTAATGAGCACAGGCACCTTCAGAGTTAGCACTTAAGTCACTACCACCACCATTATTTAAATGCAACGGTTTGTTCAAGCTGTCTTGGGAAACTTAAAACACACACACACACACACACACAAAAACCTGAGGTATTTAAAAACACTTTTCAGCTGTGTATGCACGTGTGTTTGGTTATTTTGTTTGGCCCAGAGAGAATTAAAGGGACCAAGGGAATGTTCACTCACCCTATCCAACTTTGTCATTTCGCAGTAAAGTGTCATTTCTGATCACTGGTCTAGTTAAACATGTGCACAGAGTACATAATTGTCTGGGTTGATCTGAACAACACTTCCTCACATTCCTGGCAGGAGTTATACCAGAACAGGACATTTATGAGAAATTAGCCTTGGCCCACAACGTGCTCAGTGTAGAAAGGAATCCAGAAAGAGGGTTTAGTGGAAATGAGGAAGTGGCTCTAAAAGAAATAGTATATAGTCACCTCTTCTTTGTACTCCTTTTAATGATGACTTTTATAAGAATTTTATTTTGTTTTCTATAGAACTGCCTTTAGTAGTATCTACTTCCCCCTTAATTGTTCATTCAAATCTACATTACAGCTGAATTAAAGAAAGCATTGAGGCATCTAGTTAGGAAAACAGAATTTTAAAAGATAGAGAACAATACATTGCAATTTAAGGAAAATTCCCCTGCTATTCCAGTCCAAACTGGTTTTGCCCTTCTTTGCCTTCTGCAACATTTTAATCTGCCCCACTAAATAAGTCTTGATTGTCTATTCTATTGTATTTATGCCAGTTCAAATGAGACAGTAGTATGTAATCAAGTAAGACAATGTTCATGACTATGCTTTGCAAACAATCAAGTACTGTGTTATATATTTAAATTTGCTTTGTATGTTACTTATGGTTCTTAATTCATGTGATAATTACTTATTATCAACCACTGAGGAGCATTCTTCAAGGATGATTCCTTTAATGCCAGATATACCTTCTGAGAGAAGCATTCAGTTTGAAAGGCAAGAATTCAATTTCCCTTATTCCTAAATTCATGTTTCTTTTCTCCTTTGAATGAATTAGTTAGATTTTTCAATTGGAAAATGATAATTATTTCTACATTGTTACATAGATTCTAAAGATACCAAAAGACTTCAACAAAAACAAAGTAATTTTAAAAATTGATTCCAATGACTATTAATAATCCCTGAAAAGTAATCTTGAAGACAGAGACTCTTCTGATATTATCTTTGAATTGTTTTTGGAAACTGGAAAACTATATTATACAGGCAGGCTTAATTAAGGTACGTTAAACAAATGAATAGAAGTCCTAGAGTAGGGAAATGCATCTGTTACCAGCAGACCTTGTCTGTAATCACTGCTGCCAAAAGAGAATTAGCATCATGAAAGTTATCTGGTTATCAAATGAGAAATGGTGTGCAAACGGTTTTTGTTTTAGAAATCAGACTCCTGGGTTAATAATCATGGAGCATAAACTTGTCTATTACAGGTTTCCTATGAAAGTGATTTGTTAACTTTCATTCTGTGATGGAGGTTTTATGTTGTACAATACTTATGGACATCTATTCAGAATTGCTACATTATTGAAAGTTGTCTTAATAACAAAAATGTGCCTAAATTAATTGGAAAAGACAAAGCATATACAAAATAGAGAAGGGAGAAATATCAATGATAGCAGGAAAAATCTGTAACCTGGAGACAAAGGATTTCTTGACTCAAAAAATACTCCAAAAGAAGTATTATAGGGCATTTTTATAGGACAACATTATATGCATTATCTTCTTATCTCCTTTGTTAAATCCAGTTCCTATTCCCGTTCTGTACTGTTTCCCATGATTTTCCTCTCCTCCCTCAATTTGCTTTATTTATCCAATTTCTCATTGAGGCCAGCCCTAGAGTTTGAGTACAAGTCCATATTTGAAGCTACATACAGGAAATTTCTTTTTAAATGTCTTATTCTCATCTCAACTCCATGAGCAGAAAATCTGAACTCATTCTTTCAAAATAATTGCTGTATTATACTACCTTACTTATTTTCCTCTTTGTTCAGTCACCTATTAGGAGAGCTTGCTCTCATTCTTCTTTTATTTGCTATAGCTAAATTCTCTCCAAAATATTTATCCTTTCAAACAGGTGTGGGATGTTTGTAGGCATAAAGACACATTTATAAGAGTTCCCCTCCCTGATAGCAGTAAATCTAACCAAAAGAACTTTTTCAAAAAAGAACAACTAAAACCATCTGTGCTGACCTTTAGAAAGGTCTTAACCTCATAATAAAAACCCAATGACATCATCAAGATGCAAGTTCAGTCTGATTTATACAGTACACTAGTTTCTTAACACAGTACAATAATGGTCACTTATGTGAAAGAAATAAAAATGTTGCAGAAACAAGCAAACACATGAATATATAGGACTTTAAAAATATTAATACCTACTATCTAGAGAGGCATAGCCTATAAACATGAATGGATTGTGGAAAAGAACAGAAATATTGTCTTGAGTCAATTCCTCAATTAAACTCAGCCAGAATCTGAGAAAGCCCTAAATTAAGCAGGTTCTTACTTGAGAGGGGTATGATCTAAAAGCAGGTTTACTCTGAACCAAAATCACTGAAGATGGTGATTGCAGCCATGAAATCAAAAGACGCTTACTCCTTGGAAGAAAAGTTATGACCAATCTAGATAGCATGTTCAAAAGCAGAGACATTACTTTGCTGACTAAGGTCTGTCTAGTCAAGGCTATGGTTTTTCCAGTAGTCATGTATGGATGTGAGAGTTGGACTGTGAAGAAAGCTGATCAATGAAGAATTGATGCTTTTGAACTGTGGTGTTAGAGAAGACTCTTGAGAGTCCCTTGGACTGCAAGGAGATCCAACCAGTCCATTCTAAAGGAGATCAATCCTGGGTGTTTTTTGGAAGAAATGATGCTAAAGCTGAAACTCCAGTACTTAGCCATGTCATGTGAAGAGCTGACTCACTGGAAAAGACTCTGATGCTGGGAGGGATTGGGGGCAGGAGGAGAAGGGGACCGCAGAGGATGAGATGGATAGATGGCATCACCGACTCGATGAACGTGAATTTGAGGGAACTCCGGGAGTTGGTGATGGACAGGGAGGCCTGGCATGCTGCAATTCATAGGGTTGCAAAGAGTCAGATTGAGTGACCTGAACTGAACTGAACTGAACTGTGAAGCAAACTTCACAAGGACTAAAAACGGAAGCATAGAACGTCAATCTGGCTGACTTTTCATTCAGAAGTGGACAGACTGAAGCAGGAGAACAAACCAATTCCCAGCAATACCATCTGTACTGTTGTGGTATGTCAAGCTTGCTAGATGTGGAGCCTGGACTTCCAATAAACTGTTAATGAAACAGCAGGAGAAATCTCTTTGACCACACTGCCTATGTCCCCACTTCCCTTCCTTTGGTCCTCAGAAAATGAATAAGAACTTAAGCCTACAAACCTCCATCTATATAGTTTCTGAAGAGGAAGTTCTGGAGGGAGTCATGGAGATGTCTCCTCCTTATTTTAAGGAAAATAGCAAGTAGATGGGAAAACAGTGGAAACAGTGGCTGACTTTCTTTTGGGGGTTTCAAAATCAATGCAGATGGTGATTGCAGCCATGAAATTAAAAGATGCTTGCTCTTTGGAAGGAAAGTTATGACCAACCTAAACAGCATATTAAAAAGCAGAGACATTACTTTGCCAAAAAAGGTCCGCCTAGTCAAGGCTATGGTTTATTCCACTAGTCATATATGGATGTGAGAGTTGGACTCTAAAGAAAGCTGAGCACTGAAGAATTGATGCTTTTGAAGTGTGATGTTGGAGAAGGCTCTTGAGAGTCCCTTGGACTGCAAGGAGATTTAACCAGTCCATCCTAAAGGAGATCAGTCCTGAGTGTTCATTGGAAGGACTGATGTTGAAGCTGAACTCCAATACTTTGGCCACCTGATGTGAATAACTGACTCATTTGAAAAGACCCTGATGCTGGGAAAGATTGAAGGCAGGAGGAAAAGGGGACGACAGAGGATGAGATGGTTGGATGGCATCACCGACTCAATGGAGATGATTTTGAGTAGGTTCTGGGAGTTGGTAATGGACAGGGAGTCCTGGAGTACTGCAGTACATGGGGTTGCAGAGAGTCAGACATGACTGAGCAACTGAACTGAGCTGAGCGGAACATGTAGGTATGCCCCCAGTCAAAGGTAAGGAAGTTGCATGAGGGAAAGTACCATATGACTGTTCATCATTCTATGCTCAGTACCTCTGGCAGCACCTGGCATAAAGGGGGCTCCTTAAAAATTTGATGAACAAATTATATTGCAGAAGGTAGGAGTATGGATTCTGAAGTTAGAGGGATGATTAAGAGGACTACTGCATTTTCTTAACTTTGTGCCTTGGACAAATTATATAGGGCTCTACACTCTCGTATGTACCATGCAAGTAATAGTAGTATTAACTTGTGGATATTAAAAGACATAGCATAATTAAGATATTCAGCACATGACTCTGCTGGTTATTCTCTGGGCCCCCAGATTAGTTCTCAAGCAATGCCATTTCTCCTTTTACCTCTTCAAACCAAAGAAGCCATAAGTGTTCCCCATTGTTGCTGGTCTCTGGGCTTCTCAACATCCTTTATTGGTTTCCTTAGTCCTGACCACAGCTTTGTAAAGGCTACTTAGGTAAACACTTCTTGAATCTTCTGAATTGGACTTTTTTTTTTTTTTTTGCTAATAGAATTTTGAGTGATGTGGGGCCTAGAAATAAAGAATAATTTTAAAAGGATTAACTTTTGGTGGCGATAATTAGCAGGAGTAGTTGCATTGGTAGTCATAGCAATCATAGAGTAGTATCAGTAAGGACAGTGGCAACTGTTATTATTACTGTTATGAGCAGATCAAAATATAAAAGAAAATCTGCTAAAGCAAAAAAAAGTTCCTAAAATGAATAGTATATTTCCTAAGATGGGAGACAAGCCTAGACCATAACAATATTGGATTCTCAAGAAAATTGAAGAGGATGTGGAAATTTTTTATTCCAAATGTCTGTAAAGTTTGATGTAAAATGATCCAGCAATAAATACAACAATACTAAGGAGAGAACCAGTGCATTTTCTTGGCAAAACTCTTTGCCCTGCTTCATTCCGCATTCCAAGGCCAAATTTGCCTGTTACTCCAGGTGTTTCTTGACTTCCTACTTTAGCATTCCAGTCTCCTATAATGTAAAAGACATCTTTTTTGGGTGTTAGTTCTAAAAGGTCCTGTAGGTCTTCATAAAACCGTTCAACTTGAGGTTCTTCAGCATTATTGGTTGGGGCATAGACTTGGATAACTGTGACACTGAATGGTTTGCCTTGGAGGTGAGCAGAGATTATTCTGTCGTTTTTGAGACTGCATCCAAGTACTGCATTTTGGACTCTTTTGTTGACCATGATGGCTACTCCATTTCTTCTGAGGGATTCCTGCCCGCAGTAGTAGATATAATGGTCATCTGAGTTAAATTCACCCATTCCAGTCCATTTTAGTTCGCTGATTCCTAGAATGTTGACGTTCACCCTTGTCATCTCTTTCAATTTGCCTTGATTCAGGGACCTGACATTCCAGGTTCCTATGCAATATTGTTCTTTACAGCATCGGATCTTGCTTCTATCACCAGTCACATGCACAACTGGGTATTGTTTTTGCTTTGGCTCCATCCCTTCATTCTTTCTGGAGTTATTTCTCCCCTGATCTGCAGTAGCATATTGGACACCTAACGACCTGGGAAGATTATCTTCTGGTATCCTATCATTTTGCCTTTTCATACTGTTCATGGGGTTCTCAAGGCAAGAATACTGAAGTGGCTTGCCATTCCCTTCTCCAGTGGACCACGTTCTGTCAGCCCTCTCCACCATGACCNCCAGTAGCATATTGGGCACCTAATGACCTGGGGAGTTCCTCTTTTGGTATCCTATCATTTTGCCTTTTCATACTGTTCATGGGGTTCTCAAGGCAAGAATACTGAAGTGGCTTGCCATTCCCTTCTCCAGTGGACCACGTTCTGTCAGCCCTCTCCACCATGACCCGCCCGTCTTGGGTTGCCCCGCAGGCATGGCTTGGTTTCATTGAGTTAGACAAGGCCCTGGTCCTAGTGTAATTAGACTGACTAGTTTTCTGTGAGTATGGTTTCAGTGTGTCTGCCCTCTGATGCCCTCTTGCAACACCTACCATCTTACTTGGGTTTCTCTTACCTTGGGCGTGGGGTGTCTCTTCACTGCTGCTCCAGCCAAGCACAGCCGCTGCTCCTTACCTTGGACGAGGGGTATCTCCTTACCGCCGCCGTTTCTGACCTTCAACGTGGGACAGCTCCTCTAGGCCCTCCTGCGCCTGTGCAGCCACCGCTCCCCGGGTGGCTCCTCCCAGCTGCTGCCCCTGGCTTCAGGCTCGGGCTCGGGGTGGCTCCTCAGGGTCACAGCCCCTGGCCTCGAGCGCGAGGTGGCTTCTCCCGGCCGCCCCTGACCTCGGATGCGGGGTGTCTCTTCCAGGCCGCCCCTGACCTCCGACGCGGGGTGTCTCCTCTTGGTCACCGCCCCGACCTCAGCACAGGGTAGCTCCTCTCGGCGGTTCCTGCGCCGTCACAGCCTGGCGCTCTAGGCTGCTGCCCCTGACCTCATACGTGGGGTAGCTCCTCTCACCTGTGCTTAGTGCTCCGGCCAGGCTCTCGCAGCCTCCCGCGCTTAATGCGCCAGCCCGGCTCTTGCAGCCGCTCGCTATGGTTTTTCCTGTGGTCATGTATGGGTGTGAAATTTGGACTGTCAAGAAAGCTGAGCCCCGAAGAATCGATGCTTTGAACTGTGGTGTTGGAGAAGACTCTTGAGAGTCCCTTGGACTGCAAGGAGAATCATGGGAAATAGATGGGGAAACAGTGGAAACAGTGTCAGACTTTATCTTTTTGGGCTCCAAAATCACTGCAGATGGTGACTGCAGCCATGAAATTAAAAGACGCTTACTCCTTGGAAGAAAAGGTATGATCAACCTAGTATATTCAAAAGCAGAGACATCACTTTGCCAACTAAGGTCCGTCTAGTCAAGGCTATGGATTTTCCTGTGGTCATGTGTGGATGTGAGAGTTGGACTGTGAAGAAGGCTGAGCGCTGAAGACTTGATGCTTTTGAACTGTGGTGTTGGAGAAGACTCTTGAGAGTCCCTTGGACTGCAAGGAGATCCAACCAGTCCATTCTGAAGGAGATCAGCCCTGGGATTTCTTTGGAAGGAATGATGCTAAAGCTGAAATTCCAGTACTTTGGCCACCTCATGCAAAGAGTTGACTCATTGGAAAAGACTTTGATGCTGGGAGGGACTGGGGGCAGGAGGAGAAGGGGACAACAGAGGATGAGATGGCTGGATGGCCTCACTGACTCGATGGAAGTGAGTCTGAGTGAACTCTGGGAGTTGCTGATTGACTGGGAGGCCTGGCTGCTGCGATTCATGGGGTCACAAAGAGTCGGACACGACTGAGTGACTGAATCGAACTGAACTGAACTGAACTGAGGGTTAGTTGAGAAGGCAATGACACCCCACTCCAGTACTCTTGCCTGGAAAATCCCATGGCTGGAGGAGCCTGGTGGGCTGCAGTCCATGGAGTCGCGAAGAGTGGGACATGACTGAGCGACTTCACTTTCACTTTTCACTTTATGTGTTGGAGAAGGAAATGGCAAATGGCCCCAGTGCTCTTGCCTGGAGAATCCCAGCAATAGGGGAGCCTGGTGGGCTGCCGTGTCTGGGCTCGCACAAATTCGGACATGACTGAAGCGACTTAGCAGCAGCAGCAGCAGCAGCAGCAGCAGGGTTAGTTGGCTTTCCTTGTGGTTCAGATAGTAAAGAATCCACCTGCAATGCAGGAGACCCAGGTTTGATCCCTGGGTCAGGAAGATCCCCTAAAAAGAGAATGGCAACCCACTGCAGTATTCTTGCCTGGAGAATAACATGAACTGAGGAACCTGCAGCTATAGTCCATGGGATCTCAAGGAGTCGTACATGACTGAGTGACTAAACACACACACACACATTATAGAGTGAGTGGCCAATTAGATTTCATTTCCCTCTCTTTTTAGGATGTGGAATTCTGTAGATATCATCAAGGTCAAGTGATTTTAGGGTATATGTATGTTAAAACATACTGAATTAGTACTGTGCCATGTTATATATTATAGATCTGTGGTCTGCTATTTCCCTCGAAGAGGAAAATAGCCTTGAGCAAAGCTAGACCCTTTCTGCATAGTAAACTGTTGTTTACTTCTCCTTGTCTCTATTTTATCTTATCTGAAAATATAAGGCTGCAACTTCAAAGTCATTAGGAATAGAGAGTCTGTCCTACACTTGAATATCCTTCATATGAAGTGCACTCCAGAGGAAGAATTTAATGATTATAGTAACAGACTGATGCTCTCAACACCCCTGAAATTCTGGCAGGAAGGTCATTCTACGAGGAATTACTAGAAGCAGAGGCACACAGCTCTGCTCACAACTCAGACTAAGCTCTTCAGTAGGTTGCTTCCAGAGGTGAATTGGATCCTTAGTCTTGTTTCCTTGTCAGGCAAACATCTCTCGTCTTATTCTGAATTCAGGACTATTGCAGACATCAAAAAGAGGGAAGTTTAAACAGCCTCTGCTTCCAAGAGGAAAGATATCAAGGTTGTTGTAGTGAGCCAAAAACTAGATTTCTAATTTCAGCCTAGCAACTAATTTGCAAAGTTGAATCCTCTAACTTCAATAAGTCACGTCCTTCCTCTCCAGAGTAAGTGCAAAAGAAGTAACATTAACTGCTTAGAGGCCTGGGATTACTACCAGTGTCACAAACAAAATGTGCTTTTCTGAGCTCCACTGAAGATGTAGCTGTTAGATTCTTATAATTTTATTCTTTCTCCTCATTTTCCTAAGAAGCAATTAGTTGTCCTGTGGTTTATTTTTAAATTTTTCTGATAATAATGTGTTTAACTCTTCATCTAACTCAGTTAAATAGAAGGAGTATTCCCTTAGTGATAAAAGATAAAAAGGAAATATGAACATACTGGGAGAAAAAGAATACCAGACAAATTTAATCAGGAGAGACTAAATTTTACTGGAAAGATTAGAATACTATTCCAAGGCAGGCTGTGAATTACCTGAGGACATAAAAGCAAAAACAGCAAGAAAAATAAATCTTGTTAAACTCTGCCAAAGTCAGCCACACTCAATTAATAACTCCAAGTAAATCTGCAGTTTTACTAATTCTGACTTGAAATGTTTGAATGTGTAAAGTACATCACACTCAAGCCCATAATAAAGCAATTGTTAGATACATAGTCTCCTAAAAAATAAGATCTTTCCCAATTTGCTCTGCAATGAACAATTATACTGTTGTCCATATATTTTGTATTTAAATACTAGCCTAAGTCAATACCATAAGCTTCCCTGAAGTGGGTGTATACAGCTTATTGAGACTTCTAATTGAGAACTTTGAATTTTGATCCCAAGAATGCTATGTACATTTGCAGTTATTCTATATTCAGTTCTACTTGTTTACTTTATTATTGCTAAGCAATACCAACTCAGTTATCACTGAACATTACTAACATGAACTGTTGTTGCTGTTGAGTTCTTAAATTGTGCCTGATTTTGCAACCCCATGGACTATAGTCTGCCAGGCTCCTCTGTACATGGGATTTCCCAGACAAGAATACTGGAATGGGTTGCCATTTTCTTCTCCAGGGAAATTTTCCAGATCAGGGATCGAATCTGTGTCTCCCACATTTGCAGGTGGATTCTTTATCACTGAGCCACCAAATATGTAGTAAATAATGTAGCATTTTTCCATCATGCATTTACTACAACCCTCTTCCTAGTTACTCTGTCTTTAAAATAAAAGTATGTAATCCCAGAATTTCCTGCAAGACATTGTCAATAGGTATACGGTATTAATAAAGTAAAAAGGAGCTTATACATTTGTTTTCAGACCCATTTCCTGCTAGCCTTTAAGCCCATAATTATTTCTTTTAGCCTACAAGCGGTGTCTGTTAACATTCAGAATGTTTGCTGACACATCTAAACATGTGTTTTTCTCAAGTCTGAGGTCTCTTTATTAATGAGTTAAGCAACTAGATTTAGATGGGATAACTTCAGTGGGATCTCTATAAAACGATTTTTAACCTGCTAGAAAATCAGTTTCCTCATCTATGAGACAGAGAAGTTGATTCCGATCTCTTAGGGAATAGCTGGGTATGTAAATCAGCTAAAAAGTATCAAAAGAGCCATCATATTTTCCACTAAATAATATTGCCTAACAAATATATGTTTTCAGGAAATACATTTTTGTGTTCTCTATATCATTACAGGGATTAAAATTATCAACTTCCTTTATCAGTAGTGCATTTCGAAGACATGCCTATTTGTAAGAGACTATGTCCATCAAAATGTAACCATAGATCAAGGTTTATTTTTTGTTATCTTTTTTAAAACATTCTATCTCTAGAGGCTTGTGTAAAAGCAGATTATATTTACATAAGAAATATAAATTCATGTTACTCAATATAGGGTACCCTGGTGGCTCAACTGGTAAAAAACCGACCTGAAATTAGGGAGATCTGGGTTCAATCCCTGAGTTGGAAAAAATCCTCTGGAGAAGGGAAAGGCTACCTACTCCAGTACTCTGGCCTGAAAAATTCTATGGACTGTATAGTCATGGGGTCACAAAGGGTCAGACACGACTAAGTGACTTTCGCTTCCTCAATAAACTGATAATAGAAGAGAAAAAAAGTTTCTATAACCAATAATACACTGTTTAATTATTTTTTATTTATTATTTTGGTTTCATTAGGTCGTTGATGTGGCATGTGGGCTCAGTAGTTGTGTAAACAAACTCAGTAGCCCTGCAACATGTAGGATCTTAGTTCCCAAACCAATGAACCCAGGTCCCCTGTAGTGCAAGGCAGATTCTTAACCCCTGGACCAGTAGGCAAGTCTCTAAATGACTTCTTAAAATTAATTTAGAGTGTAATTCTAGGCTCACAATTTCAAAATATCTATTATTATGATGATTAAAAAACCTCTGTTGGTTTCTTTGGATGATGCTCTGTTCAGAGCTTATATGACAGGTTCTAAGTGAAAAAATCATTAAAATATTCCTCATTTACTTTAATAATCTATCTTGGGGAGCAGCTGGGATAGAGACTAAGATCATAGCCTCTAGATCTAGACTTCCTGCTTTGGATATCGGCATGGTCAATAATTAGTTTGATGTTCTTCAGTAGGTACTTAAGTTCAATTATCTGAGTAAAATAAGGATATTAACACAACCTATATAATAGAATTATTTGAATATTAAATAAGTTAAAGTATCCAAAAGTGGAATGCAAACTTTTTTGAGATGATTCCAGCCCCTGTCATGCAATTTTTTTTTTCTGATCACCACCAACCCTGCTTTAAGAAAAATTTTATATCTCAAAGGAAACTATTTATTTTTAAAATATAATCAAAGAGCAATAGCTCTTTATCAAAAGCTATCCAAGAGCATATCTTAAAATTTTCTTAGAAATATTGATAAAGGGATTTTTGATTCAATGAATACAAGTCAAAACTTTGGAATTTTGTTCATTAAAACTCCTCACTGGCCAGAGTTTAAGATTAAATGGCACTAGGCTTTTTTTTTCCGTTTATTTTATTTAAAACTTGTGTTTTATATTGGAGTGTAGTGGATTAACAATATTGTATTTGTTTTAGATGTAGAGAAAAGTGACTCCGTTATACATATACATGTATTTATTCTTTTCAAATTCCTTTCCCATTTAGGATTTTATATAATGTTGAGCAGAGTTCCCTGTGCTATACAGCAGGTCCTTGTTGGTTATTGATTTTAAATATAGCAGTGTGTATATGCCAATTTGAATTTCCCTAATTATCCATTCCCTTCTGGTTACCGTATGATTATTCTACAAGTCTGTGAGTCTCTTTCTCTCTTTCACTGTTTATCATTCCCTTCATATTTTCTCTTCTTTGTCTACAAATATTAGATCCTATGTTGCAATATTCCCTTACATACCTTTGACACTTGCTCATTCATTATATCAATTTGACAAGGACTTAACTTTAATTAAACTCAGTAAACTGTTTTCAAAAAGCTGTAATTACCTGAAAACCTCTCAAAGTTAACTGCTCTCTTTAAATTAGTGAAAACCAGCCTCATACTGGTATTCATTCAGCACTAATAAATTATACCACTAAATTTCCTGAATAAACTTGGTTTCACATTTTCCATACCCAAGTTCAGTTCAGTTCAGTCGCTCAGTCGTGTCCGACTCTTTGCGACTCCATGAATCGCAGCACGCCAGGCCTCCCTATCCATCACCATCTCCCGGAGTTCACTCAGACTCACGTCCATCGAGTCCGTGATGCCATCCAGCCATCTCATCCTCGGTCGTCCCCTTCTCCACCAGGTCAATCCATCTAGAAAATGCAGGAGAACAGACAGCTTCAAGGAGCACGTGTTATCTGCAGGGAGTCTTCAGTTCAGTTCAGTCATTAGGTTATTTCAGACTCTTTGTGACCCCATGAATCACAGGACGACAGGCCTCCCTGTCCATCACCAACTCCCGGAGTTTACCCAAACTCATGTCCATCGAGTCAGTGATACCATCCAGCCATCTCATCCTCTGTTGTCCCCTTCTCCTCCTGCCCCCAATCCCTCCCAGCATCAAGGTCTTTTCCAGTGAGTCAATTCTTCTCATGAGGTGGTCAAAATATTGGAGTTTCAGCTTCCACATCAGTCCTTCCAATGAACAACCAGGACTGATCTTTAAGATGGACTGGTAGTCTTACTTTGCTAAATAAATTTTTTTTAAAAAAAAATCACTGAGCATCTACTGGGGAATGCCTCTCATCTTCATGTTGGGAAACCAAACTTAGGTCCACTTGCCTGAGTGCTATAAAGCCAATCTATGGACACAGGGTTGTGGTGAAGGAAAGTGTGGGGTTAATTGCAGGTGCCAAGCAAGGAGTCCAGGCAGCTAGTGCTTAGAAGACACAAACTCCTTGATGACTTTCAGGAAAAGGTTTTTAAAGACAGGGAGAAGAGTTGTGGGGTGAAGATCAGCTTGTGGACATTCTTCTTGATTGGTTGGTGGTGAGGTAATCAGGAGTTGGGCTTCCCTGATAGGTCAGTTGGTAAAGAATTTACCTGCAGTGCAGAAGACCCCAGTTCGATTCCTGGGTCAGGAAGATCCCCTGGAGAAGGGATGGACTACCCACTCCAGTACTCTTAGTCTTCAACGGTGGCTCAATCGGTAAAGAATCTTCCCGCAATGCAGGAGACCGGGGTTCAATCCCTGGGTCTGGAAGATTCTCTGGAGAAGGACGTGGCAATCCACTCCAGTATTCTTGCCTGGAGAATCCCTACGGACAGAGGAGACTGGCAGACTGCAGTCCGTGGGGTCACAAAGAGGCAGACATGACTGAGCAACTCAGCATAACAATCAGGAGCCAGCATCATCAACCTACTGGTTCCAATTGGTCTGGGGTCTCCACTTTTGTGGGCAGCACACAGTTAACTCTTCCCACCTGGTGGGGGTCTCAGTATCTGCAAAACAGCTCAAAGGACTTGGCTCAGAATATCATCTATAGTCCTTGAGAAGGAATTAAAGGTATCTGACTTTGTTTAGTGACTAAACTATTATTATTATTATTTTGTTTTGTTTGACTGTTTTCCCTTATTTCTGTATTTTCTCACTTATCTGATTAAATGTATCTTTTGAAATGTGGGAGAGGTCTGGAGGCTCAAGTTTTTCTACAGACAAGAGGCAGGTGGAGGACTTGGGGGCAGGGGTCCTGCCCAGTTTCATTCTTTCGGCTCTCCCTGACTGTCTCTGCTCCCACCATGACCTGGACCAGGAGTGTCTATAAATGCTTCCCCAGCTCTCACTCAGGAATGAGATGGCATCTGTCTATAACTGAGGATGTTGACTGCCTACAGCCTCCTAGACTCCGGCACAGGCAGGAGCTGGGAGAGCAGCTGGCTCAGCAGCTGCAGGAGCACTCCAGGAGCGGCTCAGTACCATCACTGGTTTGCTTCCCCCAGCATCCCCCACACGGCACCCAGCCTAGTCCAGTGGAAGTATGTCCTTTCCAGAAATGTTCCGTGAAAAGGGGAGCTCAGAGAGCTTTTGTTTTTTTAAAGCATTCCACCAGTTTTAAAGCATTCTACCCTTCCCTCACACCATTTAGTTCCCTAAGGATGGTGCTTCTGAGTAGGTTTAATTGTTTTTTTACCTTTAGCTACCCAGACTTTAATTAAATCATCAAATCAAACTGTGCCTTTTGCATCCTAACTATGAGTGTCATACATAAGAGAGCCTTGATTTATTCTTTTGTTGATCAGATATGTACACGTTCCCGTAACAGCCTGTGCATTTTACATTAGGCAACGGTTTGGTCTTGTCTGGGCTGAATCACATTGTACCATTTACCCAATGATATTTCCTTCTATTTATTAAAAATCCATTTGTCTGTGTCTGGAAATTGCTAGGTAACTTGAAAAATGCATTTATCCAACTTATAAAGGCCCCTCGTAATATCTTGCTCATGTGCATGAAAAAGACTCTTGTTTCTCCTTCTCCAGTCCTGTTTCTGTTGCCAGTTGCTGTATCATGTTTTTCATTTAGAATTGTCACTGGAAATGGTCGTGTCACAGGCATCGGTCATGTACTCTTTCTCCTCCAAGAAGAATGACTCCAAAACTTTCACTGTAAAATTTTGCCCCAGGAATCTTCCACCCTGAGTAAATATCCCAGATTTAGAACAAACTATCTGTCCTTTTCATTATAGGGTACTAGAATGCAAAAGTAGGAAGTCAAGAAATACCTGGAGTAACAGGCAAATTTGGCCTTAGAATGCAGAATGAAACAAGGCAAAGGCTAATAGAGTTTTGCCAAGAGAACACACTGGTCATAGCAAACACCCTCTTCCAAAAACACAAGAGAAGGCTCTACACATGGACATCACCAGATGGTCAACACCGAAATCAGACTGATTATATTCTTTGCAGCCAAAGATGGAGAAGCTCTATACAGTCAACAAAAACAAGACCAGGAGCTGACTGTGGCTCAGACCATGAACTCCTTATTACCAAATTCAGACTGAAATTGAAGAAAGTAGGGAAAACCGCTAGACCATTCAGGTATGACCTAAATCATATCCCTTATGATTATACAGTGGAAGTGAGAAATAGATTTAAGACACTAGATCTGATAGATAGAGTGCCTGATGGACTATGGAATGAGGTTCGTGACATTGTACAGGAGACAGGGATCAGGACCATCCCCATGGAAAAGAAATGCAAAAACTTAAATTGAAGAAAGTAGGGAAAACCGCTAGACCATTCAGGTATGACCTAAATCAAATCCCTTATGATTATACAGTGGAAGTGAGAAATAGATTTAAGGGCCTAGATCTGATAGACAGAGTTCCTGATGAACTATGGAATGAGGTTCGTGACATTGTACAGGAGACAGGGATCAAGACCATCCCCATGGAAAAGAAATGCAAAAAAGCAAAATGGCTGTCTGGAGAAGCCTTACAAATAGCACTGAAAAGAAGAGAGGCGAAAAGCAAAGGAGAAAAGAAAAGATATAAGCATCTGAATGCAGAGTTCCAAAGAATAGCAAGAAGAGATAAGAAAGCCTTTTTCAGCAATCAATGCAAAGAGATAGAGGAAAACAACAGAATGGGAAAGACTAGAGATCTCTTCAAGGGAACTGGAGATACCAAGGGGACATTTCATGCAAAGATGGGCTCCATACCCAAACCACTTTTCAATATAGTCTCACTTCTATCTTCTAATGATAATATCATCTTTGATGACATGAGTAGATGCAATGGAGGATTATTCCCATAGTCTTTTGAGATTTCAGTGGAG
Organism: Oreotragus oreotragus; assembly: GCA_006410675.1. Lineage (NCBI taxonomy): Eukaryota > Metazoa > Chordata > Mammalia > Artiodactyla > Bovidae > Oreotragus > Oreotragus oreotragus. The sequence continues at coordinate 179,892 of SJYX01023003.1, read as the reverse complement.
AGCTTTCTTTTCTGGGTAGCAAAGAAGGTATTAGGCTGGTGGCAGCATTCCTGGCTTTTACCAGAGGCCTCAGTATGTAGAACTCAGATATGAGTTCTATGAACTCCAATATTCTTTAGGTTCCCTTAGACATATTCTTGTTACTTAGAGAAAATACAAGTTCTGTAGTCCAGCTTAGGCTAACCTGTAAGTATATAACACAGTTTAGAACAGGTTTGTTCATTGCCCTGGAGTTCTCTCTGGTAAAGCTCTTTCTGCAGCTCCCCCAGGATCCTGTCTGCTGTAAACCATGGTCTCTCTGGGTAAGGAACTCCCTTGTCCACCCTGTGCTGTAGAATAATGAGAGTCCAGAGAAGGTGAAGGCATCCCACTCCAGTGGGATGGAAAATCCTATGGACAGAGGAGCCTGGTGGGCTGTGGTCCATGGGGTTGCAAAGAGCTGGACAGGACTGAGCGACTTCCCTTTCAGTTTTCACTTTCATGCATTGGAGAAGGAAATGGCAACCCACTCCAGTGTTCTTGCCTGGAGAATCCCAGGGACGGGGGAGCCTGGTGGGTTGCCGTTTATGGGGTCACACAGAGTCAGACATGACTGAGTGACTTAGCAACAGCAGCAGAGGGTTGAGTCAATTTTAAAATTCTTCTGCTTATAAGATTTCCCCCAAATAAACCTTGGGTGGTATCTGTTCTTTATATCTGTGTGTTCATGATGGTCTTTTTCGACAACCATTTTTTTATTGATAAAAGTAGAAACAATCTTTTGGAAATTCACTTACTATTTTTCAACCAAGTCTGTCAAAATAGGCTGTTTAGGCTAGTGCCTCCTTAACAGCATGTTTTCTGGAATCCAAATGGTAGGCTTTGAATCCCAACTCCCAATCACCAACTGCGTGACCTTGAGAAAATCATTTTTCTTTTCTGTGCCTTCGTTTCCTTATCTGTAAATAGTACAGGAAAAATAAAACTTTGTAGGGCTATAGTGAGGATTCAGTTAACATATATAGGCTACTTAAAGTCTTACATATAATAAACCAATATTAGCGTTTATTAAATGAGTAATGCCCATCTATAACTATAATTAGAGTCTCTGTATTTTCTATCATTATAATGAAAGACGGAAGAAGTGGCCCTCTCAAACGCCAACTCCATCTGTTGGTTCTAGATCAGATCCTGTTTAGTTTGTAAGAACTTCATTCTTGCATGCAGATCCTCTCACTGCTATCATTGGTTTTTCTAACTGAATCATTCTGATTAGCATAAAATTCTTATTGTCTTTCAAATTAATAAAAACATTTTCTTACCCCTTACACTCTACCAACTTATTATTTTCTCTCCTTGACAATAAATTCACAAAAAGAGATAAGTTGCGGCAGATTGTATTTTATAAAATTATCCCTAACTATATTTCTTGTTCCACTCCAGAATGTTACTGGTCTCATCAAGAGATGAATTTATTTTCCCCCTCCTTGAACTCAGTGGGATTTTGTTATTGCCTCTGTAAATAGAATATTGGAAGTGATATTGTGTAACTTCTCAAATTAGGTAATAAAAGATGATGTGGTTTCACCTCAGTCTCTCTCTTGGGGTATTTGTCTGTTGTGCAGCCATCCTGCATTGTAGAAGCCCAGGCCAAATGAAGATGCAAAGTTTAGGGACTCGGTTCAACAGACCCAACTAATGTAAGGCACCAGCAAGCGTCATCCTGCAAGCATGTTGTGAGTATGCAAAGCTTCAGATAATCCTAACCAGAAGTCTTTGAGTCATACAGTTTGAGGTCTCATATATTATGAAGCAAAGACAAACTATCCCTGTCGTGATTTGTTCAAATTCCTGACCTACAAAATTCATGAGTATAATAAATCATCATTTTATGCCACTGAATTATGAGGTAATTTGTTATGCAGCCATAATAACTGGAGCATTTGTTTATAATAATTAGAGTGACTATACATTCAGGGCACAACAATTTTCATTAAGAAACGCCAAACTGTTGGAGATATGGACATTATTGAATGTAGAAATCATCCAGAGTTTCTGAAATCCATTTAATAGAATTTCTAGGAAAAGATTATGAAAGAAGCAATGAAGAAATAAAGAAAGAAAGGCTCCTCTAAAGATGAAGTAAGACTCTTAATTTTATTTGAGATGTACAGCTTACTCCATTATTTTTTGCCTGATTATCTAACCTACATAATTAGAAAATACGTTAGTGGTAATTTAATTCTTGGTATTTTCTGTATTAAAATTTTATTTTAAACTTTCTCATAATCAGGATGAATTAAGCATACAGTATAAATTAAAAAATCAAAACAAGCATAATAATGTTTAAAAGGGTTGATAGTAGAGTTCTACATAAAATTTATTTTTCTTGAAACACTGGAATTTTTGATTGTTATCTGATTGATGTGAATCTTTAAAAAATGAAAAGATGTAAGCATCCTTCCCTGTGAGATTCATGACATTTGATATATTTATTATTGGTGTTGACAAGAAAATTAGTTTTGCTTTCAAAAAGTAGGACATTGTCTATCCATAATTCATAAACACACTGTAATTTAAGTTTTTAAAAACTGTCATTCTTGAAGCAACTGATGATGGATCTATATAATTTTCTACTTTATTTGAATAATCTCTTTATAACAAAATTTCACTAATGTTTTGGATGGAATGCTAGAAATTATGTACTTTTTGCTAGTGACAGTTTTGTGATTAGTCATTATTTTTACCTACACAATTTGATTCATGTCCAAAATTCTAAATTAAATAATTTTACAATTAAGTGAAAATGTAAACATCTTCCTATCCTGATATATGGGACATTTTAAGATTTTTGCATCACCTTAATGCTTACTATTATTTATTATAATGCTATGTGCAAATTGGTGACTTTTACTATCCATGTTTGTATACGACTACTTATTTTTTCCCGTTCCCTTTTGTTAATGACTAATAACAATGCTTTGACCTTCTTAAGACCTTCAGTCTATTGACTTTAGTCACATTTTCTTTTTTCCTCTCATGCCTTCATTGTCTTTCTTCTCTCTCATATAATCATACTTCATATTCCTTGAAATCTTTCAGTTATCACTTTCATGCATACTTTCATTTCTCTAGCCTCTTTATTCTTCCATTAAATTCAAAGCAAGTATCTCATGCTGGTTAATTTGAACTCTATGCTAACTCCAGTACTTTGGCCATCTCACGCGAAGAGTTGACTCATTGGAAAAGACTCGGATGCTGGGAGGGTTTGGGGGCAGGAGGAGAAGGGGACGACCAAGGATGAGATGGCTGGATGGCATCACGGACTCGATGGACGTGAGTCTGAGTGAACTCCGGGAGTTGGTGATGGACAGGGAGGCCTGGCGTGCTGCGATTCATGGGGTCACAAAGAGTCAGACACGACTGAGCAACTGAACTGAACTGTACTGAACTGATGCTAACTTCATGTCTACACATGAAGAGCAAGTAGGTCAGTATGGCTGGGAAAAAATAAACACCCAAATACGATGGCTGGTCTCATTTTAGGCTTTAACCACATTGCTCCAGGGCCCTCAGAAACTTCAAGCAGCTCTACTGCATTTCTCAAGATAGTTTGTTATCAAATATTATCAGATGACTTCTTTACATGTTCCCATTTTTACTCAAACTTCAATGTCCCTCTTTAATTTTTATTTCAGCTATGATCTTGCTTCTTATTTCACTGAAAAATAAAAGCAGAGGAGAATGCTCTTATCTCCACATCACCAGATAGAACTGTCAGTATCTCTCTTCATAGACTCTATTTTTCCTCATATTAGGACGAATGAACGATTTCATCTCTTTTCGAAATCAAGACTTCCAATCGTGTATCCGCTCTCTTCCACATGCTCATGCATGGGATATTTGTTCTACAATTATTCCTCTCTCTTTCGTTGGTTTTCTATACTCAATCAAGGTAATATAAACAAGAAACATATAAAATATTTCTTCTTTAAAAAGAAAAACTTTATTCACCTTGTATCAAACCCCAGCTATTAGAATATTCTTCAGCTCTTCTTAAGATCATAATCTTCCCAATAGTTAGCCACATTTGCAGTCTCTACTTATTCTCATCTGATTCTATCTTCAACACACCATCACTATCACAAAATGACCCCTGTCAAGATTAACACTGATGACCATGCTTCCATTATCACAAAATGACCCCTATCAAGATTAACACTAACAACCATGCTTCCAACCTGATAATTCTCAGAACTCAAATAAGATGAGCAGAAGCTTTCGAAGAATTGCTCACCTCCTTCTTCCAGATACAGTTCTTTCAGTTGACCAGGGTACTACTCTCTCCAACAATTGTGTGTGTGTGCAGTGCTATGCTCAGTTGTGTCCAAATATTTGTGACCCCAGGGACGGTAGCTGGAAAGGGTCCTCTGTCCATGGGATTTCCCAGGCAAGAATATTTGAGTTAGTTGTCATTTCCCTCTCCATGGAATCTTCTCAACCTAGGGATCAAACCCACATCTCCTGCACTGGCAGGCAAATTCTTGACTGCCAGGGGCCAGCATAAGGAATTCCACCCGTGACAAGGTCATGCGGCAGAGATCTGATGTGCAAGGTCGAGTCAGATCTCAGGTTTTCCCCCTGGTATTTCCTGAGCATCCACCCCCCTCAAAAAATAAAAATCTGCTGGCCTTTGTACTCTNGCATAAGGAATTCCACCCGTGACAAGGTCATGCGGCAGAGATCTGATGTGCAAGGTCGAGTCAGATCTCAGGTTTTCCCCCTGGTATTTCCTGAGCATCCACCCCCCTCAAAAAATAAAAATCTGCTGGCCTTTGTACTCTGCTTTTCCACTCTTTTAATATTCTCTGGAAAAAGTCAAATCAGGGCTTTAGTCTTCTGCATTTGAAAGGGATGTTTCAGCTCAAACCCCTCTGATAGCTCTCTAGCTTGCTTAACAGGTTCCCCAGACTTCTTACAGCTTGTGAATTGCTTATAGCCCCCCAACTGCGAGACGCATAAAGCTTAAAAGCATCTTAAAGACACAGAGCCGTTTCTAAAGAGTTAAAAATCATATTGGTGATGGGTTTTCACTGTTGACTCAATGATTGCTGCCAGGCCTCCATATTCTTTATCTTTAAGCCACCTGGAAGGATGTTAATCAATGTATACAAGACATGGAAAAGATATATAGTAGTTTTGATGTTAGCAACACTAGACTTTTGAGTTAATTACTCTTCTTTTGTAGTAAATCACTGTACTCCTTTTACTTGTTATAAATCGCTGTATCTTTGCTATGTAAGAATGTAACTTTATTTAGTGCTTTTTGAGAGTGGCACCAGACTTTGGGAAGATCAACACAAATAAGTCTTCTGGTTAACAAACCCTTATCAGAAAAAGGCTGTAAAATGTTAATTAGCCCTTTAGGCCAGAGGATGATGTAAATCACCTAAGACTTGTGTATACAATTAGGTATGTAGAGAGAAAAGCCTGGTTTTGATAAGAATCTGGGCTGCTGACGCTGCATAATTTTGTATTATCCATTGATCTCTATGTGTAATCAAAAGTATATAAGGCCTTTTGAACAATAGAGGCTGGAGCCAGTCGCTAAACTGGTTTCTCCCATGTGTCTCTCTCTCTTTCTCCTCTTTACTCTAATTTCAGGCTGAATTCCCATCTGGAGCGGGAGGCTTACCATGTCTATTGCTTCTAAGATCCATAAGAGAGAGAGCCCAAGGCGGCGCACTCTCCGATATTCAAACGGACTCTGGTGGCCCAATGTAGATGGTGCAAATCTCTTGTCCTGAGATTTTATTGGCCTTCCCCATAAGCCAAGTTATTTGGCCTCTTTTCTCCACTTAATTTTCCCACTACACTATTTCTTCCTAATCTAATCTTATATTAATAAACAAGTAAGTCTTTCCTCGCCAACGCGGTCCACGCTTCGAATCACCCGGGTTCCACCAGGGCTGGACCCCGGCACTTGACCTCTGAGCCACCAGTTGAGTTCAGTCACTCAGTCGTGTCTGATTCTTTGCGACCCCATAAATCACAAAACACAAGGCCTCCCTGTCCATCACCAACTCCCCGAGTCCACCCAAACCCATGTCTATTTAGTGTGTGATGCCATCCCACCATCTCATCCTGTGTCGTCCCCTTCTTCTCCTGTCCTCAATCTTTCCCAGCATCAGGGTCTTTTCAAATGAGTCAGATCTTCACATCAGGTGGCCAAAGTATTGGAGTTTCAGCTTCAACATCAGTCTTTCCAATGAACACCCAGGACTGATCTCCTTTAGAATGGACTGGTTGGATCTCCTTGCAGTCCAAGGGATTCCCAAGAGTCTTCTCCAACACCACATTTCAAAAGCGTCAATTCTTTGTCACTCAGCTTTCTTCACAGTCCAACTCTCACATCCATACATGAGCCACCAGGGAAGCCCATAAAGCAATAGTGAGGGAATTATCTCTATTTCATATCTTGAAAATAGTAAGTGTACAGCTGCCAATATAAGCTATGCATCAGTGAAAATCAAGCAGAAGCAAGGTAACTTTTGGGGCAAGTTATTAAAATTTCTGACTTTTGAATCAAAATTAAAGAAGATTTTATTTCTGGAACTGCATCTACTAAAACACTATACCTAAACTTTTATAAGAAAACAATATGAGATTGCTTAGTGTATAAAAATACAGATGTCACAATTGATATATTTATAGTTAAAAAACACATTTTTCTCACAAAAAGAATTACGCATTGATGTTTTCTTAAATCTATATGAAAAGAAAAAAAGTGAGTGGAAGAATACATCAAAATTTGAAGATCTGTTATTAACAGGAAGTAACAAAATATGAGTTGAAGTAGAGATTAAAAATTTTAAGAATAAACTTTTATTTTAGAGTAGATTTATTTTTACAGAAAAGTTGCAATGATAATACAAATATTTCTTGTAAAATCCATATTCAGTTTTCCCGTATTAATATATTACATTCAGTTCAGTTCAGTTCAGTTCAGTTGCTCATTCGTGTCTGACTCTTTGCGACCCCATGAATCGCAGCACACCAGGCCTCCCTGTCCATCACCAGCTCCCAGAGTTCACTCAGACTCATGTCCATCGAGTCAATGATGCCATCCAGCCATCTCGTCCTCTGTCGTCCCCTTCTCCTCCTGCCCCCAATCCTCCCCAGCATCAGAGTCTTTTCCAATGAGTGGTCTCTTTGCATGAGGTGGCCAAAGTACTGGAATTTCAGCNCGCAGCACACCAGGCCTCCCTGTCCATCACCAGCTCCCAGAGTTCACTCAGACTCATGTCCATCGAGTCAATGATGCCATCCAGCCATCTCGTCCTCTGTCGTCCCCTTCTCCTCCTGCCCCCAATCCTCCCCAGCATCAGAGTCTTTTCCAATGAGTGGTCTCTTTGCATGAGGTGGCCAAAGTACTGGAATTTCAGCTTTAGCATCATTCCTTCCAAAGAAAACCCAGGGTTGATCTCTTTCAGAATGTACTGGTTGGATCTCCTTGCAGTCCAAGGGACTCTCAAGAGTCTTCTCCAACACCACAGTTCAAAAGCATCAATTCTTTGGCGCTCAGCTTTCCTCACAGTCCAACTCTCACATCCATACATGACCACAGGAAAAACCATAGCCTTGACCAGACGGACCTTAGTCAGCAAAGTAATGTCTCTGCTTTTGAATATACTATCTAGGTTGGTCATAACTTTTCTTCCGTGGAGTAAGCGTCTTTTAATTTCATGGCTGCAGTCACCATCTGCAGTGATTTTGGAGCCCCCAAAAATAAAGTCTGACACTGTTTCCACCGTTTCCCCATCTATTTGCCATGAAGTGATGGGACCAGATGCCATGATCTTTGCTTTCTGAATGTTGAGCTTTAAGCCACCTTTTTCACTCTCCACATTAGTATGGTAATTAATCACAACTAGTGAATTGATATGGCTTCTCTGGTGACTCAGCAGTAAAAAAATACCTTATGCCAATGCAGGAAACCTGGATTTAATCCATGGGTTGGGAATATCCCCTGAAGAAGGAAAAAGGCAACCATCTCCAGTATTCTTGCCTGGAGAATCTCTCAGAGAATCTTGGTGGGCCACAGTCCACGGGGTTGCAAAGAGTCAGACATGACTTAGTGACTAAACAACAATGACAATTAATATTTATACATTAGTCTTAACTAAATTTCATACATTACTCAGATATCCATAGTTTTTACCTAATTTTTTTCTATGCCAGGATTCCATCAAAATAGAAATAAATACTTCTTTATGTATCCATTTGTGTATGTATTATGCTAAGCATGAGTTCATATATCTCCAACTCTAGTCCATTAACATGGAGAAGGAAACGGCAACCCACTCCAGTGTTCTTGCCTGGAGAATCCCAGGGACGAGGGAGCCTGGTGGGCTGCCGTCTATGGGGTCACGCAGAGTCAGACATGACTGAAGCGACTTAGCAGCAGCAGCAGTTCATTAACATGTTGATCATTCTAGTTCTCTCACCCTACTTGTCTGAAACTGCCCACTCCAACAGTGAGAACNTGTTCTTGCCTGGAGAATCCCAGGGACGAGGGAGCCTGGTGGGCTGCCGTCTATGGGGTCACGCAGAGTCAGACATGACTGAAGCGACTTAGCAGCAGCAGCAGTTCATTAACATGTTGATCATTCTAGTTCTCTCACCCTACTTGTCTGAAACTGCCCACTCCAACAGTGAGAACCCTAACTCTTAATACCTGCCACTGTTTATTGAATTATTGAATTCTAGAACATATTCATGTACAATGATTTCAGATATAAGTCATATCCTCATAGTAAAACAACTTTACCAAATACAATAAAATGCTTATGTACTTTTCATTCATTTTCAGTCTTAACCAACTTTACTCACTTACAGAATTATTAGCCATTTAAGTTTGGTTATTTCACACATTTATAATACATTTAAATCCTTTTGTGGTAGTCTGCATTCCATCTTGGAAATTCCTGACCACTTCATTTTTTTATTTGCTTACATTAAGTTTCATTCTTGTGCTATAAAAACAATGCATTTGACATGCATAGTATCATTAATTTATCATTATAGTATCATACATAATAATTTTCCTGCCCTAAAAAATCCTCTGTGCTTCATCTATTTAAACTACACCTGCAAACCTGGGCAACAATGATCTTTATTGCCTGGATAATTTTGTGTTTTCTAGAATGTCATATAAATCGAATCATATAGTGTGTAGCTTTTTCATACCAGCTGCTTTCCACTTAGCAATATACATTATTTGTGCCTTGAAAGCTCATTTCTTTTTATTGCTTAATAATATTCCATTCTATGGATGCACAACAGTTTCCAATTTGTATATCCATCCTCTTTGAAGCACATCTTGTTTGCTTCCAGTCGGAGCCAGTAATGAATAAAGCTGATACAGACATTCACAGGCAAGTTTTTGTGTGAACATATTTTTTTCAAATCTGTTGGGTAAACACAGGAACAAGATTGCTGGACTGTATATTAAGATTATGTTTAAGATTTATAAGAAACTTCCAGTCTGTCTACCAAAGCAGTTGTACAATTTTGCATTCCAACTATCAGTGTGTGAGAGTTCTGGCTGTTCATCATCCTCACCAGGAGTTGAAACTGTCGTGTTTGTGTTTTCCCCCACCATTTTTTAGGTGTATGGTAGTACTTCTTCGTTGTTTTAGGGTGCATTTCTTTAGTGACAAGTGATATTGAGTACATTTTGTGTGTCTATTTTCAATTTGTATATCTTCTTTGATAAATTGTCTTTTCAGATATTTTGCCCATTGTTTAATTGGATGTTTTTCATTGTTGAGTTTTAAGCATTCTTTGTATACATTATATAAATTTCATTATATAGGTTATTTTTATTACTAAAAATAAAACAGACAGTAAAATAAACATTTAGAAGTAGTTTCCCAAATACTTTAATACTAAATTATATCTGTGCATAACTTTGTATATGTTTACATTATATTTTAGAAACTAATGCTTAAAAAGTGACCAAATGTTCACTCAAATGCTGTTTGCTTTATAAATTCTCTTATGTTTCTTGTCACTGCAGAAGGAAATGGCAACCCACTCCAGTATTCTTGCCTGGAGATTCCCCATGGACAGAGCAGCCTGGCAGGCTACAGTCCGTGGGGTCACGAAGAGTTGGACATAACTGAGTGACTTTCTGTTCACGTTCTTGTCACAAATGCAAGCTCCATACCCAATTGCCTTCAAATGTTTATATTCTCTATGTACACACCATTCAAAACAGAGATTATAGTTGTTAATTTTAAAAGGAATAAAAATCTATCAATTATTTTTCTAATTAATTTTCTAATTTGTAACAAAATTTTAGAAATACTGAAATATTTCTGAACAGCATATTTTGTATTAAAATCATCACAAATTTCTGCTAGAAGTACTTATGATATTTTATCGCTAACTTCACTATGTAAAAATAACTGATGAATTCAGTTACAGACAATGTACAATATTTCAAAGTGATTTATAGAAAGTTTTCTGAACTCAATTAAAATATGCTTAACTGACTAGAGCTTTCAAATAGATTTTTTTGAGCTACAGAAATCTATGAAGAAAATCCTTTATTAGGTTCCATGATAGTTTTACAAAACTAAAACTTACAAAATTATGACTATCTTATTTTTAAAATCTCAGATATCTCTTTGTGCCCTAAAAGCAGCATTTAAACACAGTCATTTTTTCCCAAGCCTGAACACTTTATAGATTTCCACTGTGTGTATAATCATACTTGATTAAGGAGCATGAGTATGAGAGGTGAGAGACTTCTGCTAAACATAATTGCTGTGCTTGACAAACCTTGAAGAGTTTGAAAATGTCACAGTGTGGTGACCTCGGGTTGTATTTCTGACATCACAAATGTTTCCTATGAGACAGTGAAAGTGAATGAAGGCTTGTAAACAGAAATTACAGGAAGCAATTGAAGGCCGTAGACTGAACTCTTCACTGAAGTGATAAAAAGGCTTTACCAGCGATTTTTGTTATCCTTCAATTACTTACATTTCAATTACCCTCTAATACCAGCTCTCCTCTTAATCCTGTTAAACTCACATTCAATAGCTGTCCTTTTCTTATTAACCATGCATTGGAAAAAGTAAAATATTTTCTCAAGGGCCTGTATAGCTAAGAGGACCGATGGGTGGACTAAAGTGAAACTTACCTTTATCAGAGCATTGCAAATCACCCACAGAATCATATAAATAATGGCTAGCTGTTATTGTTTATGTGAAAATAATTTTGAAAAATTTCTCAAGTAGTTGAATCAATTAAGAATAAGCAAGTGTTTATCCAAAGTTCATTGCCCTGCAAAGCAAGTTAAAACAAACCTAAAGAAGATGGTCTGAAGACATAAACAAACCAAGCTCGCTTGGTTAAATGACAACTTACTTCAAGTTTCTTAGTATATAAAATTTTATTATTTTTATTATTCCAATTACAAGGTTGTACCTAATTTGCCTACTTGGGAAATGTGACTGTACATATCAGATCTTTAAACTAACATTCTCTACCCATTCTTTCCCAAGAACAGTCTTGGAGCAACTTGCATCTGTAATATCTGAGGAAGTTTTAACATAAAGATACCTGTGTCTTATCTCCACTGTATCAGAAGCAGGTAATGAAGTTTTTGGAGTTCGTATTTTTACCACTGTTTGCAATGTATGTTTGAATAAAATAGCATTTGAGAACCATTCTCCTAAACAACTTTGCACTGAGAGCATATTGCTTCCAAACCTTAATTAGTAAAGAAATACAAATGTTACTTCACCTAAGATTTTAAGATTTTATTATATCTTAAAGGTAACTGAAGTAGGCCAAAAATTAAAAAGTAAAATGGTTCCTTCGGTTACCTTTTCTTATGTGAAATTCTCTGCATCTGCTGAATATAAAACCTTGGTAACTCTTTTATGACTTTCTCCATACTATCCTTAATTCATAAGCAGAGGCAATGAGCAAACAAAGAGAGCATCTTCAAGCAGTTGTGTAATTTTCAGAAATGACTGAACTGGTTACTCAGAGGTTAAAGCATCTGCCTGCAATGCGGGATGACCCCGGTTCGATCCCTGGGTTGGGAAGATCCCCTGGAGAAGGAAATGACAACCCACTCCAGTATGCTTGCCTGGAGAATCCCATGGGGGAAGGAGCCTGGTAGGCTACAGTCCACAGGGTTACAAAGAATCAGACAAGACTGAGCTACTTCACTTAAGCTCAATTAAATTTCCTTCTGATTTTCATTTTTAAGAAATATGCTATGTTTTTGATAAAACCAAGGTTGTCCAATTCTACTGTTCTCAAACTATATTTCATAAACATGCAATTTTCTTTCAATATTAAATAAGAACAAACAATAATATCAATAACAAAACTACTTGATACATTTTTGTGTTTACTGCAAAAGTCAGAATACATTTGGAAAAATTTAGCAATTCCCAAATTGTAAATATTCATACATAAGCACAAGTAAATTTTGTATTATTGAATAGTGTTGTGAAGAATATTTAAATTTTTAATCTAGTAAGTAATTTTTTAAACTTGAGAGAAACCAAATAAAAAGAAAGGAGTCATTCTAAATGTTTTAACTTAATGGAAAATATTTTCTTGACTTTAAATTGTATGCTTAGCTATTAAACAAATGTAAAATTGTTGAGAGCTTTCCCAGGTGGTACAGCTGTCTCTACCGTCTATGGGGTCACACAGAGTCGGACACGACTGAAGTGACTTAGCAGCAGCAGCAATCTAGGATCATCACCTCTGTGAAATAATTGATACCATCATTATCTTGAAAAGAGTTTTTATTTGGTGGTCAAAATATGTGGTGGTGTATTATAACATCGAAGGGAAAATCAAGGTGAACTATTTCACTCAACTAAATTTAATTATCTATGTGATGGCATATAGTGAAAACAAGCATCAATGAAATTACATAAATTTGTTATGAGACATGAAAGAGGATCATAGTCAAAGGTGGGGCTGCACCTGACTCATGAGTGGTAAGGGACAATGAAATTTATAAATATGTGTAAAGTTTGGATTATCTAAATGTATCTAAATTTTGGCCACCTGATGTGAAGAGTTGACTCATTGGAAAAAACCCTGATGCTGGGAAAGATTGAGGGCAGAAGGAGAAGGGGGCGGCAAAGGGTGAGATGGCTGGACAGCATCACTGACTTAATGGACATGGGTTTGGGCAAGCTCTAGGATATAGTGAAAAACAGGGAAGCCTGGAGTGGTGCAGTCCGTGGAGTCACAAAGAGTCATGACTTCGTGACTAAACAACAACAAAATGGAATTGTGAAATTATAATATATAATGGTATAGCAAATTGTACTTAAATTTTCCTTTGATAGGGAAAAAGTATAATGTAAATATTTTAAGAAAAAAAGAGACAGAAATTTTAAGATTATTTCATTTTCAATTAACTGTAACTTGTATAAATGCTTCATCTACTTATTATCCATTAAAGAATTTTTACCATATTCATATTTTCTCACTGAACAAAATCTAAATTTCTTAGCTAAGATTTTTATTAACTTCATTAACATTTTTCCCTGAAAATCTTTATCTGCCTGGATCCTGACCTTCCAGATATGAAGAAAGAAAAATATACTCACAAGTAGAAAATTGTGCAAAGTTACAGATGTCAATTTTAAGTGAATTTTCAGTCTATGAAAATGAACAAATCATCCCCATGGACATGAAAGATCCAAAAGACCCAATATTTGACATTTTGCCAGGATTTATTTCATTCTATTTATTTTTGCCATTGCAATAGACATAGACTCTGAATACATATGATTTATAGACCAAATTTCCTAAGTTGTTGTTTTTTTCTCTCTAGTCAGTGATTAACTGAGACTATATTGAAAGTAGAATTTATTTCATTAGGCTCTTAGGGGGCTTTTTTGGATGTTAACATGTTCTCTATCTTGATTGTGGTAGTGGATGACTAATGTATATATCTGTCTGAACGAATCAGTGCAGTTTTGTATGTAAATTTTCCTCAATAAAGTTAATTTTAAAAATTACAAAAATAGTACAGTCATGCCATAAAGTAATAATTATCCTTATTTGCTAGTTATCATTGCTTATTATCATGATGTGATGACCTCTTAGTTATATGCCATATAATTGATAAAACAATATTTTTGTTTATAGGTGCTGCTGAAATTCTTTCAAATGACTGTCTTAACTGTGAGTTGTATAATTTTTTTGATAGTTTTTTAAATTTTTCTTATAAATTTATTTTAATTGGAGGTTAATTAAAAAGAGACTAAAGGTTATGATATATGGGATCATCATTCATCTATTTTCCTTACATCTATTAATCTTTGGTTTTTAAGATTTCAAAAGATATTGAATATCACTTCCCTGTGCTGTACAATAAGATCTTGTTTATCCATTCTACACTTAACAGTTTGCATGTGTTTATCCCAACTCCCAGTCCATCCCTTCCCCACACCCCTCCCTCTTGGCAACCAAAAATCTGTTCTGTATGTCTGTGAATCTATTTCTGTTTCATAGATGAGTTCATTAGTATAATTTTAAATTTATTTATTTTTAACTGGGGAATAAATGCTTTACAGTGTCATGTTGGTTTCTGCCATACATCAGTGGGAATCAGCCATAAGTATCCATATGTTCCCCATCTCTTGAACCTCCCTCTCACATCCCACCCCATTTCACCCCCTAGGTAGTCACAGAGCACCAGGTTGAGCTCCCAGCATCTTACAGCAAATACCCACTGACTACATGTTACATATGGTCATATAATTGTTTCATTGCTACTTCTCAGACTGATGCTGGGAAAGATTGAGGGCAGAAGGAGAAGAGGGCGGCAAAGGGTGAGATGGTTGGACAGCATCACTGACTTAATGGACATGGGTTTGGGCAAGCTCTAGGATATAGTGAAAAACAGGGAAGCCTGGAGTGGTGCAGTCCGTGGAGTCACAAAGAGTCATGACTTCGTGACTAAACAACAACAAAATGGAATTGTGAAATTATAATATATAATGGTATAGCAAATTGTACTTAAATTTTCCTTTGATAGGGAAAAAGTATAATGTAAATATTTTAAGAAAAAAAGAGACAGAAATTTTAAGATTATTTCATTTTCAATTAACTGTAACTTGTATAAATGCTTCATCTACTTATTATCCATTAAAGAATTTTTACCATATTCATATTTTCTCACTGAACAAAATCTAAATTTCTTAGCTAAGATTTTTATTAACTTCATTAACATTTTTCCCTGAAAATCTTTATCTGCCTGGATCCTGACCTTCCAGATATGAAGAAAGAAAAATATACTCACAAGTAGAAAATTGTGCAAAGTTACAGATGTCAATTTTAAGTGAATTTTCAGTCTATGAAAATGAACAAATCATCCCCATGGACATGAAAGATCCAAAAGACCCAATATTTGACATTTTGCCAGGATTTATTTCATTCTATTTATTTTTGCCATTGCAATAGACATAGACTCTGAATACATATGATTTATAGACCAAATTTCCTAAGTTGTTGTTTTTTTCTCTCTAGTCAGTGATTAACTGAGACTATATTGAAAGTAGAATTTATTTCATTAGGCTCTTAGGGGGCTTTTTTGGATGTTAACATGTTCTCTATCTTGATTGTGGTAGTGGATGACTAATGTATATATCTGTCTGAACGAATCAGTGCAGTTTTGTATGTAAATTTTCCTCAATAAAGTTAATTTTAAAAATTACAAAAATAGTACAGTCATGCCATAAAGTAATAATTATCCTTATTTGCTAGTTATCATTGCTTATTATCATGATGTGATAGCCTCTTAGTTATATGCCATATAATTGATAAAACAATATTTTTGTTTATAGGTGCTGCTGAAATTCTTTCAAATGACTGTCTTAACTGTGAGTTGTATAATTTTTTTGATAGTTTTTTAAATTTTTCTTATAAATTTATTTTAATTGGAGGTTAATTAAAAAGAGACTAAAGGTTATGATATATGGGATCATCATTCATCTATTTTCCTTACATCTATTAATCTTTGGTTTTTAAGATTTCAAAAGATATTGAATATCACTTCCCTGTGCTGTACAATAAGATCTTGTTTATCCATTCTACACTTAACAGTTTGCATCTGTTTATCCCAACTCCCAGTCCATCCCTTCCCCACACCCCTCCCTCTTGGCAACCAAAAATCTGTTCTGTATGTCTGTGAATCTATTTCTGTTTCATAGATGAGTTCATTAGTATAATTTTAAATTTATTTATTTTTAACTGGGGAATAAATGCTTTACAGTGTCATGTTGGTTTCTGCCATACATCAGTGGGAATCAGCCATAAGTATCCATATGTTCCCCATCTCTTGAACCTCCCTCTCACATCCCACCCCATTTCACCCCCTAGGTAGTCACAGAGCACCAGGTTGAGCTCCCAGCATCTTACAGCAAATACCCACTGACTACATGTTACATATGGTCATATAATTGTTTCATTGCTACTTCTCAGTTCGTCTACCCTCTCCTTCCCTGACTGTGTCCACGAGTATGGTCTCCATGTATGTATCTCTACTGCTGCCCTTCAAATAGGTTCATCATGACCATTTTTCTAGATTCCATTTGTATGCATTTATATGATAATTGTTTTCCTCTTTCTGACTTATTTCACTCTGTATAACAGGCTAGAGCTAGGTTCATCCACCTCACTAGAAATGACTCACATTCATTCCTTTATATGGCTGAGTAATATTCCATTGTGTATATGTGCCATAACTTCTTTAGCCATTCATTTATTAATGGATCTTTAAGTTATTTTCATATCCTGGTTACTGTAAATATTGTTGCAATGAACACTGGGGTACATGCATCTTTTAGAATTGTGGTTTTCTCAGAGTATATGCCCAGTAGTGGGATTGCACAGTCATATGGTAGTTTTATTTTTAGTTTTTAAAGAAATCTCCATACTGTTCTCCATAGTGGCTGCATCAATTTATATTCCCACCAACAGTGCAAGAGAGTTCCCTTTTTTCCACATCCCCTCCAGGATTTATTGTTTGTAGAAATTTTTGATGATGGCCATTCTGACTGGTGTGAGGCGATACCTTACTGTAGTCTTGATATGCATATCTCTACGATTACAGTAAGTGATGTTGAGCATTTTTTCATGGGTTTATTAGCCATCTGTATGTTTTTTTTGGAGAAATTTCTGATTAGGTCCTCTGTCCTTTTTTTTTTTTTTTTTTTTAATTGGGCTGTTTGTTTTTAAGCTATTGAACTGCCTGAGTGTGTGTTAGTTGCTCTGTCATGACTGACTCGGTGATCCATGAACTGTCGCCCAGCTGCTTCTGTCCATGGAATTCTTCAGGCAAGAATACTGAAGTAGGTAGACAGTCCCTTTTCCAGGGGATCTTCCCAACCCAGGGATAGAACCTGGGTCTCCTGCATTGGAGGCAGATTCTTTACCAACTGAGGCACCAGGAAGATTAATCCATTGTCAGTTGCTTCATTTGCAATTACTTTCTCCCATTGTGATGGTTGTCTTTTCATCTTGTTTATGATTTCTTTCAGTGTTCAGAAGCTTTTAAGTTTAATTAGATCCCATTTATTTTTATTTCCATTACTCTAGGAGGTGAGTCATAGAGGATCTTATTGTGGTTCATGTCAAAAGTGTTCTGCCTATGTTTCCTTGTAAGAGTTTTATAGTTTCTGGTATTACACTTAAGTCTTTAATTCCTTTTGAGTTTATTTTTGTGTATGGTGTTAGGAAATGTTTTAATTATTTTACATGTAGTTGTCCAGTTTTCCCAGCACCACTTATTGAAAGACTATGTTCTCTCCATTCTATATTCTTGCCTCTTTTGTTAAAGATAAGGTATCAAGGAGTGCTTGAGTTTATCTCTGAACTTTCTTTCTTGCTCCATTGATTTATATTTCTGTTTTTGTGCCAAGTACCATACAGTCTTGATGACTGTAGCTTTACAGCATTTATATAATTTTTTAGATTCTGCAAATAAGAGATATCATATGGTATTTTTCTTTCTCTCTCACTTACATCACTTAGTATGATAATCTGTAGGCTCATCTATGTTGCTGCAGATGGTATTATTCATTCTTTTTTATGGCTGAGTAGTATTCCATTATATGTATGTACCACATCTTCTTTTGTATATGTTTGTAGTAAATTAGGGGTTCCCTGGTGGCTCGGTTGTAAAGAATCCTGCCAATTCAAGAGATGCGGGTTTGAATTCTAGGTCAGGAAGATCCCCTGGTGGAGGAAATGACAACCCACTCTAGTATTCTTGCCTGGGAAATCCCATGGACAGAGGAGCCTGGTGTGCTACAGTCCATTGAGTTGCAAGAGTTGGACACGACTTAGTGACTAAACAACAATAAATTGTTAATTAACCTCTCTCTAGTTTCCAGGAATTGCCATCAATGTAGTTAATGAAATTCCATTGTTTTAATATTCTTTTTTTAAAAATATGTTCTTTTTTTAGATAATCAGATACAATGATGGTGACACAAAGAATTGTTTTTGCTGACTTATAAAGCCAAACATAAGGATGATGTATTCTACTGCCACGTGTAAGTTTAGAAAATAATTATTTCAATTATTTACAATAGAATTCTCTACTGTTGAATTTCTAGTCTGTAATATACATATGTATTTAATTATTTATTAAAAGGAAAACACACTATGTAATGTTTATCATCTTTGAGAACAAAAACCTTTTTGTATAATATTTCTTTGACTTTCTGTTTTGTGAAATAAGTTTTGGAAAAAACTGATATGAATATTTTTATTTACCCATGGCATAGCCATATAGTTTCTAGGTATTTCATACATAGTTTCTATGTATTTTTCATTATTGAAGAGGAATGCAGTGAAACTTCCCAATGGCAATTCCTCTCCAAATTTACAACATAATCTGTGGTAAAGAGAACAGAATGTGTTAAGTGGTTTACCAATCTTAGAAAGCACCCACTATGGTTTTATAAATGATAGCTTAGATCAGTTAAACTAGCTAGAATGCAAAGACCCACCTCAGCTAGCTATTTTCAAAAAAGTAATTGTTATATATAACATAAAATTTCCCTATAAGTGACTTCAGCCTTTTGAAAGGAGCAAGCAATAAACCTAATGATCCTCATTTTTCTATAGGCATGGTTGTCTCCTTGTTTCTTCTGAACCAAGACACAGAAACAATTTATTGTTTTAGTTTAATATGGTCAATAATTCTATATGCTCTTCTGGATATCTGTGTTGTATATAACTAAAAATACTTTCAAGAGTATTACCATTAGTAACAATTACTCATTCCATTATTATTTGTTTCTCTATTATTAGCACTCTACCTCAACATCTAACTAAATGCCAAATATATATTAGTATTCCAAAAAATACTTCTATGGTTATAAGCAGTATTTTGAATCATCTTTTTTTCAATGAGGGAACTGGATTGGATTAATACAGTCTTTCTCCTGGTATTTATTGCTCTTAGGGGACGTTTTCTTTGTTGAAAATTCAATTATGTATTTCATTTTGGAAAATGCCTGCTTGAAATACAGCTATGCAGATTAACACCTTTCATAATCTTAGTTGTGAAAATATGGAAAATTTATTATATGCATTATCTCTATATATTTATATTATATATAATGTTACACATAATATTCATATGCATTTCATTATATATGCATATACAATGAAATGAGGAAAAGTACAAATATTATGTATTGTAGTTATGGGAGTAGGCCAAGAAGTAATTGGTTTTGATGGTGGGAGTCAAATGGTTCTATTGTCTTCCTACACTAAAAAAAAAAGAAAAAGAAAAGGAATTCATCATCCTATATGGTCAGTTATCCATTACTTTCTAGATTCCTAAATATAATGATATTGAAAAAAGAAAGAAAAAAGCCTAATCATTGATCAGAATATAAGTATCTCAGTTTATCATATTTTCAGTAATAAGTTAAACAATGCAAAGTTGAATATTTGTTGGGTGTTTGAGACTGGCTTGATGGTGCTTCTGGACACTTGGTAACAATATGTCTTACATTTTTAGAAAAAGAAAAGGTTAAAATATCTCACTGCTATTTTGGGCACATTCAGATAGTATGCAGTAAGCCG
The DNA here is from genome assembly GCA_006410675.1 of Oreotragus oreotragus. Taxonomy (NCBI): domain Eukaryota; kingdom Metazoa; phylum Chordata; class Mammalia; order Artiodactyla; family Bovidae; genus Oreotragus; species Oreotragus oreotragus. The sequence goes on along the minus strand of SJYX01023003.1, from coordinate 159,753 downwards.
GGTATTACTGGGTAAATTACTATTTATATTTCTATATAATGAACTATGTAGAAATAAATGATACATGCCTTTTATCTGTCTCCAGAAATTAATGTAAATTAGTCCTTTAATACCATAACACACTTGAGAATAAAATCATTTATATCATGTTAATGTATTTTTTCAATAAGAAGCTCTTTATATGTATTGTGCAGAAATATTCTCAAAGTAATTTGTCTAGTTAAATGTGTTTCCATGTGTCTAAGTAAAAATGTCTAGTTCTTTATTCATGAGAAGAAATGGATCTCCTTAACAGGGTTAACTGATTATGATATGACTGCAATTCTAAAATTCACAGTGCTATATTTATACATATGTGTTTTTATGTCATTGCATTGAAATATCTCATCCATGAATAAAATAAATTTTAGAACAATACTGACATAATACAATAATAAAATTATATCATTAATTATGATTTCACTACTTATTTTAAATAAAAGTTTTTTCAAGGAAGGATGCAATGGGCTACAGAATCATTTTGCAGTAAATTAAGCAAATAAAATTCGTTCTATAAGCAATACATTGTAGTATTATTTAAGATTATATATTTTCCTAATATTCTATGTGCCTAATGATAGAATTATATTTGTTCTCATTTATGTAACAATCCATCAAGATAAGTATTGCTAACATTGCTTTATAGAAGCAATGAAACTAACTTCTAAAAATCATAAGTTGTCCAAGGTCATAAAAGTTTTGTTAGTGCAAGGAAGTAAAATATGAGGCATAACTGTACTTTGATTAAAAAAAAAATGAGTATGCTTCATTCCTAAGTGTATACAGATTCTACCTCATTGTGTACTTTTTCATGTTTTTCATCTGTGGAATGTAGAATGTTTACAACATGATATAATATTAATAAGTGATATCATTCTATATCAGACACTGTTCTAAATTTTCTTCCATGTATTAGCAGATATAATGTCAATAACAACATTATGGTGTAAAAGCTACTATTACTTTCAATTGATGGATGAGGAAACTGATGGCCAGAAGAACTAACCTGAGTAAACTGCTAAAGTTCTCACAACACTTAGTCAACAGAATGAGGATTTTCCCTTGCATCCTATACTAGATAATATCACAACTCTGCTTCAGAGTGATCTAGAGTGGTGTAAGGACTTTCAGTTCAGTTCAGTCGCTCAGTCGTGTCTGACTCTTTGAGACCCCATGAATCACAGCACGCCAGGCCTCCCTGTCCATCACAGACTCCCGGAGTTCACTCAAACTCACGTCCATCGAGTTGGTGATGCCACCCAGCCTTTAGGTCCCCTTTTAAACTTGCCTTGTACTACCAAGTATGATAGAATTTACACTTTGTGAAATTTTATGTTTATACTTGGGTTGCTAAGATAGAACAGTTATCCTGTGTCCCTTACCCAGTTTCTCCCATTGTTAACATATTGTTGTTGTACAGTCACTCAGCCATGTCTGACTCTTTGCGAACCCATGGACTGCAGCACGCCAGGCTTCCCTGTCCTTCATCATCTTCTGGAGCTTGCTCAGACTCATGTCCATTGAGTTGCTGATGCCATCCAATCATTCTCATCCTCTTCATCCCCTTCTCCCGCCTTCAATCTTGCTCATAATCAGGGTCTTTTCTAATGAGTCAGCTCTTTTAATCAAGTGGCCAAATTATTGGAGCTTTAGCTACAGTATCAGTCCTTCCAATGAATATTCAGGATTAATTTCCTTAAAGACTGACTGGTGTGATCTCCTTGCAGTCCAAGGGACTCTCAAGAGTCTTCTCCAACATCCCAGTTCAAAAGCATCAATGAATGCTTTGACACTCAGCCTTCTTTATGGTCCAACTCTGACATCAACACCTGACCACTGGAAAAAACATAGCTTTGACTAGATAGATTTTTGTTGGCAAAATACAGTTTCTGCTTTTTAATATGCTCTCTAGGTTGGTCATAGCTTTTTATCCAAGGAGCAAGCGTCTTTTAATTTTATGGCTGCCGTCACCATCTGCAGTGATTTTGGAGCTCCCCAAAATAGTATGTTACTGTTTCCTTTGTTTCCCTATCTATTTGCCTTGAAGTGGTATAACATTGACCCAAAAGATCTGTCAACATTGAAAAACTGAAAATGGTAAATGTGTCAACTAGGTGTCAATTGCAAGACTTTGGCAACGCCCTCCATCTGTATATGCTGTAAATATGTATCCTATATACAGGACCCTTTTCCCCATAGTCAGGATTTGGTGGACAAGTAATCAAGAAGGAGGAAAGGAAGCAGAATCACTCACTATACTCCTCATGATCCACTAACAGAAAATTTGGTTCCTGTCCTTGTGACTTTACATTCTGCTCGTCGATAGGTCTTAGTTCCAATGGGAGGAATGCTTCCACCAGAAGACACATGATTATTCCAATGAATTGGAAATTAAGAGCATCTCCGTTTACTTTGGGCTCTGCAAACCTCTGAATCAAGAGAGGAATGGAGTTACAATAATGTCTTGGGTGACTGATTTATTAATAGAAAATTGGGCTACTATTATTCAGTAAAGGTAAGGTAGGGTATGTCTGGATTATAAGGGATCACTCAGGGGATCGCTTAGTAAAACAATGTCCATAATTAAGGCAATGAACTAAGGCAACCCAACCCAGGCAGACTAGTGAACTACCCTTCAGTAATGAAGGGTTGGTCACTCCAACAATCAAAGAGTCATAACTAGCTAGGTGCTTGTTGAAAACCAAGTGCATATGGAGTAAGTAGTAGAATAAGATAGTTATAAATACCAACTACAATGAGATGACCTAAGAGGAAATAAGAAACATAATTCTGTAATTTTTATGAGTACATATTAATTTCATTGTGAATATATGCATATAATATTAATTTCAAATATGTCATTCCTTCTTTTGTCTACTTATCGATTACATAAAATATATTAATAAACTTAACTTTTTATCACATTACTTTATGATATAGAATTGTAAAGAAGAGTGACCATCATCCAAGGACTTTGCATCTTATTCTGGAGAAAGGGTTAAAAAATTTTTGAGAGTATGCATGATAGCTTATTGCCAAATTCAGAATTAAATTGAAGAAAGTGGGGAAAACCACTAGACCATTCAGGTGTGACCTAAATCAAATCCCTTACGATTATACAGTGGAAGTGAGAAATAGATTTAAGGGACTAGATCTGATGGACAGAGTGCCTGATGAACTATGGAATGAGGTTCGTGAATTTGTACAGGAGGCAGTGATCAAAACCATCCCTAAGAAAAAGCAATGCAAATGTTCATTGCAGCACTGTTTATAATAGCCAGGACATGGAAACAACCTAGATGTCCATCAGCGGATGAATGGATAAGAAAGCTGTGGTATATATACACAATGGAGTATTACTCAGCCATTAAAAAGAATACATTTGAATCAGTTCTAATAAGATGGATGAAACTGGAACCAATTATACAGAGTGAAGTAAGCCAGAAAGAAAAACACCAATACAATATACTAACACATATATATGGAATTTAGAAAGATGGTAATGAGGACCCTGTATGCAAGACAGCAAAATAGATACAGATGTGTAGAGCGGACTTATGGACTCTGAGGGAGAAGGAGAGGGAGAGGGAGAGGGAGGGATGATTTGGGAGAATAGCATTGAAATATGTATACTATCATGTAAGAAATGAATTGCCAGTCTATGTTCAATGCAGGATGCAGGATGCTTGGGGCTGGTGTATGGGGATGATCTGGAGGGAAGATGTGGGGTGGGAGGTGGGAGGGGGGTTCATGTTTGGGAGTTCGTGTAAAAAAATAAATA
>SJYX01023003.1:136467-154459 GCA_006410675.1 Oreotragus oreotragus | reverse complement strand
GAAAAGGTCAGTTTTCATTCCAATCCCAAAGAAAGGCGATGTCCAAGAATGCTCAAACTACAGCACAATTGCACTCATTTCACATGCTAGTAAAGTAATGCTCAAAATATTCCAAGCCAGGGTTCAGCAATACATGAACTGTGAACTTCCAGATGTTCAAGCTGGTTTTAGAACAGGCAGAGGAACCAGAGATCAAATTGCCAACATCCGCTGGATCATGGAAAAAGCAAGAGAGTTCCAGAAAATCATCTATTTCTGCTTTATTGACTATGCCAAAGCCTTTGACTGTGTGGGTCACAATAAACTGTGGAAAATTCTAAAAGAGATGGGAATACCAAACCACCTGACCTGCCTCAGATAGAACTGGACATGGAATAACAGACTGGTTCCAAATAGGAAAAGGGTGAATATTGTCACTCTGCTTATTTAACTTCTATGCAGAGTACATCATGAGAAATGCTGGGCTGGAAGAAGCAGAAGCTGGAGTCAAGATTGCAGGGAGAAATATCAAATACCTCAGATATGCAGATGACACCACCATTATGGCAGAAAGTGAAGAGGAACTAAAGAGCCTCTTGATGAAAGTGAAAGAGGAGAGTGAAAAATTTGGCTTAAAGCTCAACATTCAGAAAACGAAGATCCAGTTCCATCCAGTCCCATCACTTCATGGCAAATAGATGGAGAAACACTGAAAACTAGCTGACTTTATTTTTTTGCCCTCCAAAATCACTGTAGATAGTGATTGCAGCCATGAAATTAAAAAACGCTTACTCCTTCCTTGGAAGGAAAGTTATGACCAAACTTGATAGCATATTCAAAAGCAGAGACATTACTTTGCCAACAAAGATCCATCTAGTCAAGACTATGGTTTTTTCATTAGCCAAGTATGGATATGAGAGTTGGACTCTAAAGAAAGCTGAGTGCTGAAGAATTGATGATTTGGAACTGCGGTGTTGGAGAAGACTCTTGAAAATCCCTTGGACTACAAGGAGATCCAAGTAGTCCATTCTAAAGGAGATCAGTCCTGGGTTTTCATCAGAAGGACTGATGTTGAAGCTGAAACTCCAATACTTTGGCCATTGATGTGAAGAGCTGACTCATTTGAAAAGACCCTGATGCCTGGAAAGATTGAAGGCAGGAGGAGAAGGGGACAACAGAGGATGAGATGGTAGGATGGCATTATCAACTCAATGGACATGAGTTTGCTTGAACTCCGGGAATTGGTGATGAACAGGGAGGACTGGCTTCCTGCGGTTCTTGGGGTTGTAAAGAGTTGGACACCACTGAGCGACCGAACTGAACTGACGATATGTACATCATGTTAGGTGGACTTAAGACTTTGTCATTGTCTTCTTTTGAAGAGTAGTGCATTTAAGTATATGTGTATGAATGCCAAGTTGACAAGGAGGGAATGATGATGGTTACTTTAATATGTCTTCTTAACCAACATATTTGTTGTTGTTGTTGCTTAGTTGCTCGGTCATGTCCAACTCTTTGAGGCCCCATGGACTGCAACATGCCAGGCTTCTTTGTCCTTCACCATCTCCCGAAGCTTGCTCAAACTCATTAAATAATGTGACTATCATATAGTATCCAGTTATTCTTTTAGACATTAATCTAGGTATTGTTTTGAAAGTATTTTGTGGATGTGGATACCATCTGTCGACAACTGACTTCAATAATGGTGGACCTCATCCACTCAGATTAAAATACTTATGGAAAAACTGAGATTTCCCTTAGGATAAAGTATAACTGATTTCCCCTATTCAGAAAATTACAAGATAAGAGTATCCTCAGCTATTAAAATTGCTGACATCTTGATTATTTCTGTGGTCTATTCCTCATCATTTGGATCCACAGGAAAAAAGGAAAGGAGTGTGAGTAGAAACTACAGTGAGGAATCTGTAAGCTTATTCTACCCTGTTCATAATTTAGGAACATACCTAATGAGCCCTGGGTTCTTTGAATATACCTTTGGAAGGCAATGGCATACATTTGGATTAAACTCAAATTTTTAAATAAACCTTAATTTTTAATAAATAATTTATTTGTCCTCAGGACAGCAATATCAGCTTTTGACCAAGAGTTTCCAGCTGCTCCATGGTTTTGGACTTGCCAGTCCCCAACCCTCAACCCCTACAATCACGTAAGTACATGTATATTCTTTCCTAGCTCTGTTTCTATGACTGAATTGCTCCCAGGTTGGAAACAAACACAACTAATTATGTCTCTTAGAAGAATCATATCTTCCTTTTAACAAGTACTCAGCAAACAATAGAATGGTAAGTCAATTATTGTATTATTTCATACTGAAACTGACTAGCATCTACATTTCTTAGGGAACTAATCATATCAATAATCTCAATAAACTTTTTAAACCACAGGCTGACAATTTCTTATACTTGTGCACCTTCAAGATAGCCAAAAATTATCAATTATAAACTATAATTACCAGTTTTAGTCTCTTAAAGGTTGTAATAATATGTTTCAAATCAGTTGTTACTAATAGTAGTAATATTGTTTGTAAAATGCTTTAAAAGTCCCTTCGTTATGTGAGACATTATGGAGTAATCTATATTAGTTACTATCATAAAGTAAAATTATATGAACAAGAATAACAATAGTATTATACAAAATAATATTTAATAGAATAATGCTGATTAAGTATGATACATTTGAGCTATATTCAACAGTGATTAAAAACAAATACTCACAACAACAATACCAAAATGTTTAATAAATGGAGCTTCACATTAGTTATAAGTTAATTATTTAAAGCTATGCAAGTGGATTAATTAGGAAAGAGTTTCAGAACATAAGTTGGTGTCATAGACAGTGACTGAGACGTGTGCATTGAATTGCCAAAAGACAACTGGCTAAAACTCAGAGGACTAATTAAAATTTCAGTCTCAAATAAAAATGGCACCACAGCAGAACATTAGTCAACCATAGCAAGACCCTCCACAAACAAACATAGAAACAGACAAGAAAATAGAGTACCCTTGCCTTCACTGTTCTTCATTTAACAAACAACAAATTATCCCTGAGAGAAATGTATTGATTAAACATGCCCCAACCTTTTCATAACTCAATCGTCTTAGAGTGTTAATCTACCAGAACAAGACAAAATAAATACATGTATGTGTTTGCGAATGAATATTAATGCTAATGAATATAATGAATATAGTGAAAACTGTAATTCCATGTGCTTTGCCTAAGCTTTCCTCTCAAAAGAATTGTACTTGTGCAAATAATTATTCACCAATCTGACCTGAAATTGAAAGATGGCAGATGGTCAACTCATGGTTAACATGATACTGACAGGCTATCACAGGCCTGACAGGCTAGTAAACTGTTAGCAAATTGTACCATAACCAAGTTCTTTATGTAAAATCTTCCTTAACAGTTTTGTGGATTGCTTATTGTTAGGCATTGTACTCATCATTTGAATGATGTGCACTATAAAAGCTATATAAAATGCAAACACATGGCCATTATTTATGGCCATTTTTATGTGATTCTGTGAAATAAATTCTCTCGTACACCTCTCAGAAATAACCAACACAGCTGACACTTTGATTTCGGACTTCTGTCTTTCAGAACTATTAGACAATAAATTGTTTAGCCACCCAGTTTTTGGTATTTAGTTATGGCTTCCTGAAAAATTAACAGACCAAGATAATTTAGAAGTACTTTAGAAAAATATCATTTTGGTGCTAGTGCTAGAAAGATAACAATTACAAATTGTTTTATTACTCCAGTTAGGCAAGTAACTTATTTAGAATCCCAGCATCTCCAGCATTTTTATGCACTGCTTGCTATTGACTGATACTCTGCTCTCCTCTCCTCTCCTCTTGCAGTGTGATTATGCATTCAAAAATTTATGAATAAAGGATCTAATAAATTAATACTATCACTAAACACAAAAATAAAAAATGAAAATTTAAAATCATGTTTCTTTAAATTGACTAATATTTATCATAATGAAAGTTTCCATTAATGCCTTATGCTACATACTGTAACAATTCTATGTATTTTAATGTGTCTCTGTGTATGCACAGTGTGACCTGTGTGTCTCTGTGTGTTTATGTGCTGAGATAGGTGGGGATGAAGGCGGTGATTTTCAGGTTTTCTTCTACTGTACCCTTTTGTTTTGGTTTGCATTGGTTTTGATTTCCCTTGCAGAGCCTACAATTCAGATCTTCATTAGTTAGCATTATTTTTTAAATTACAAATTGACTAAATTAGGCAGAGTTGGGTGATTTCTACATCTTAAGAGAACAGTTGTGGCTTAAACATAACTTTTGTCTGTTTATACATAGTATAACAGAGGAAAGACTTTTCTGCTGTCCTCCTCGATTCTGTAGGGGAAGAAAAATAATTTTCCTTCTACTTTTCTGAGTTTTTTGCCTGAGATTCCTGTGATAAACACAGGTTAACAAGAGAAAAATAAAGAGAAGTTTGTTAACATGTAGCATGCTGTGGTTCATGGGGTTGCAAAGAGTCGGACATGACTGAGTGACTGAACTGAACTGGTATTTCATGTATACATGGGAGATATCCATAGCTGCTTAGAATTTCAGCTTATACAGCATCTTCAATAAAAAATAAGCATATGGAGTAATGATAGGACAGAGCAAAGCAGTTTCAGATCTACAAAGGTTGCAAAAAAGACTAATTAAAGTTTGTTAGGTAGATTCCTCTGGTGTTTTCTCCAGGCATATAGTATCTGAAAGAGTGATTAACTTTTGTCCTTTCTGATAGAAGGGGGAAGAGGGACAGTTTTGAAAATGTATGTCCTGGTTTTAAGCAAATAGGGGAAGGCAAGGAGTTTGTATCATTTCAGTTGCTTTCAGCTGAAAATAATTCTTATATTAACAATCACGTTACTTCTGGTGGCATTTTCTGCTACCATCAACTCAATAGCTGAGTCTATGAAATAAGCAAAAATTAACAGAAGACAAATTTATATATATATGTATATATATATTTTAAAAACTGCATGCACAGAGTTTCACAAGAAAGCATAAAATAAGCAAATACCTCAAAAAGTGGCTGAGGTTTGAGAGCTTACATTCTATCTTAATAGGGGAAGGGAAGGGTGATGCAGGAGAAGAGTAAAAGGTTTTTTGTAAAGATAACTTGGTCCTTTCTAAGGGCTGTTTTTCTCCAAGTTGTTTTGCAGCAAAAGCTACATTGTTTCTATCTGGGCCGTGGCTTGGGGGAGGGCTCCAGGGTGTTTAAAAGGCAACCTCAGGGCTGCAGGGAGAGGCTGCAGGGAGAGGCTGCAGGCTCAGAAGCCCAGAATCTCTGACGCCAGGGAAACGCAGAGGCAACCCGCGAAGGCCGCTGGGCTCCAGAGAGACTCCTGGTCACTTAGAGACGAGCCTTTGTAATAGGTGCTCGTCCTGCCCAGCCTGGGGCCAGCAGCCTACAGAAGTTACTCAGTTGGCCGCCCATCTTCTAGATGAGTTTCACTTGCTCACCGAGAAGTCGCTCTCCCGGAAGTCCCAGAGATGGAGGTCAGTGCGGGCAGGACGCAAGCTGCGCATGAGTTTCACTTGCTCACCTAGAAAGTCGCTCTCCCGGAAGTCACAGAGATGGAGGTCAGTGCGGACAGGACGCAAGGTGCGCAGATCCAAAAGGGCCTGGTCGGCTTTTATCCAGGGCCTTGGCGGCTTCCCTGGCCGCAGGGTTTTAACAACCACACTCATCTTGGGACGGCTTCTGTACTTTCTGGAAGGTGGCGTGGCTACCTCACTGGTTTTCAAGAAATCCTGGCACCCTCAGGCTTCTGCTCAGCCAGCTCGCCAAGTGGCGGTGGAACCAGAAGCCCAGCGAAGGTAAGCATAGGATCCCCGCACGTGCGGGCAGACTCCGGCAGGGGGTTGATGGTCGCCTGCTTTCACGGGGAATCATTCTGAGTCTCAGGGCTCAAGGTTGGTTGGCAACTAGGAGCTAAGCATAAAAATGGTATTGTGTGGTGCCTGCGACAGAGAAGAGCCAAGAAGACCGTCCTTGAGGTTGTGAGTGGAAAGGAGGCAGGAGGCTGGAGCCTGGAAAGAAAGGTGTCTGCTACCATCCCTTCTGAGCAGAGTTGAAGCAAGAGGAGTCCCAAATTCGCAGGACCCTCCATGCTGCCTTTCCTTTTCCTGCCCCCTCCCCCTCACAGTACAAAGAATTTTTTTTACTGAGTTGTGTGGGTGGACACACAGCTGTTGGAAGTGGGGGGAGCAGGTGGGAGTGTGATGTTGGAGAGCCCCGAAGGGTGGAGGAAGGCTGCAGAGGACGTGCTGTGTGGGCCGGGCCAGGCCGGCTGGAGGCTCATTTTTGAGAAGAGACAGGGGTCAGGTTACCCATTTTCCAAACCTCTTACCTTCCCAGGTAGCTCAGAGGTTAAAGCATCTGCCCTCAATGCGGGAGATCTGGGTTCTATCCCTGGGTCAGGAAGATCCCCTGGAGAAGGAAATGGCAACCCACTCCAGTATTCTTGCCTGGAGAACCCCATGGACAGAGGAGCCTGGTGGGCTACAGTCCACGGGGTCCCAAAGAGTCGGACACGACTGAGCAACTTCACCTTCACTTCATGGCATTAAATACACAAAAAGCAAAACTGTGCTACACTAAATAGACAAAGGGGTCCTTCCTCCAAGCGCTGGGCTGTGCAGAGTGGAAAGGGCAGCTTTTAACACACCCTACGCCCCTTCCCAACACTTGCCAGCGAGAAAAGCCAGCTTTGACATGTAAACAGAATGCCAAATTCCTCTGAAACGTATATGAAACTCCTGACTCAAAGATTTCCTGCTCTTCACAGACGCAAGAGCTTTCTCAGGAACAATTGGTCTGAGCTTCTAGTAAAAATAGATGGGAGATTTGAGAGTTCAGTTCATGCTGAGGTTTGTCTGGATATGGTGTACACTGCTAGTCTCCTCTGCTAAAATTCGCAAGAGTCAGTTTTCCAAGGTGGCTGAAACTCCTGGGGAGGGGATTCATAACAATTGAGTTTCCTCTGGAGGATCTGTGTTTAGGCAGATGAAGAAAGATCAGATAAAGCCTCTCCTAACATTTACTGCCTTTCGAATGACTTCAGCTCAGGATAATCAATATATCAAAGTGGCGTATTTTGGGATGGCAAGTCTTAACCTGCTTCAAGATGCTATAGTTGTAGAGAAAATATCAACAATACACTAAGTCAAAATGGGGCTTCCTTGGTGGCTCAGACAGTAAGGAATCCGCCTGCAATATGGGAGACCTGGGTTTGATCCTTGGCTTGGGAAGATCCCCTGGAGGAGGGCGTGGCAACCCACTGCAGTATTCTTGCCTGGAGAATCCCCATGGACATGGGTCACAAAGAGTCAGACATGACAGAGCAACTAAGTACAGCACAGCAGGATTGCTTCCAGAAGAGCTGTGTGAGAAGCACCATCACCCTCATCTCAGCAGAAGAGCCGTAACAGATGAAAATTATAAAAGATGTGGCCATTTAAATTTTCTGCAAATTCTCCTGAAAGAATAGAGATAACGATTTCCCCCCCCAAAAATCTGTATCTCATGGCACTTCGGGTGCAGTTCTTCCTGCAGCTCCTATTAAGGGCTGTTATATTTCTCTGGGAGGATCAGGCTACCAGCATTTTTCATACTTCACCACAGCTATCTGGAGAGTGGTAGATTTGCAGAGGTTAAACTTCAGTCAGGTGCAACTGACAAACTGAGGGCTCCTTTCTTTTCAGCTTCAATTTTTAGGGTGAAGGTTCTTATCCAGATGAGGCAGGGTGAGAATAGCGCCAGTTTTCCTCTTCCTAGCTCCCTTTTGTTGCAGAGATTCTTGAAGGAGGAAGGTGGAGAATTCAAAGGTAACTGCCTGTATTGCACACCCTGCTTAAAATGGAACAGTCATTACAAAGAGTGTGAGCCATTCTACTACTCCCAGCTGCATAGCAGAAATGCAATTTTTATTTTTTTACTCAGGAAGAGAGACAAGCTCTAAGAAGAGAGAACACCAAAGCTCTTCTCAGGGGAACTGTCTTTATTTGGGACATAGTTTTGGGAAAGCTCTAATGTTATTGTTTAGTTGCTTAGTTATGCCTGATTCTTTTGGGACCCCATGGATTGTAGCCTGCCAGAGACCTCTGTCCATGTGATTTCCCAGGCAAGAATACTGGAGTGGGTTTCCATTTCCTTCTTCAGGGGATCTTCCTGACCTGGGGATGAAACCCATATCTTCTGCTTTGGCAGGCAGATTCTTTACTGCTGATCCTCCAGGGAAGCCCAGTATTAAAAAACAAAAAAAACATGGTGGGGATTTTGATGATAATCTGTTAAGATAAACTTGGTAGTTCCATGAAAGAAGCAGAATAAATGACAAGCCAGCTAATTTACTTAAGAGAACTAGGGAAAGGGTCAGCTGAGAGGAAACTTCATGTGGTCAGAACAAAAATTACGTCAAGAATATTCCTGCAAAAGGACATAAATTTAACTCATGGCCAACAATTGTGTGGAAAGGAATAGAGGTCTTGGTGGCAACTATTGGCGCCTCAGTTCAGTTCAGTTCAGTTGCTCAGTTGTGTCTTGACTTTGCAACCCCATGAATTGCACCACGCCAAGCCTCCCTGCCCATCACCATCTCCCGGAGTTCACTCAAACTCAAGTCCATTGAGTCGGTGATGCCATCCAGCCATCTCATGCTCTATTGTCCCCTTCCCTTACAGCCCCCAATCCCTCCCAGCATCAGAGTCTTTTCCAATGAGTCAGGTCTTTGTATGAGGTGGCCAAAGTACTGGAGTTTCAGCTTTAGCATCATTCCTTCCAAAGAAATCCCAGGGCTGATCTCCTTCAGAATGGACTGGTTGGACCTCCTTGCAGTCCAAGGGACTCTCAAGAGTCTTCTCCAATACCACAGTTCAAAAGCATCAGTTCTTCGGCGCTCAGCCTTCTTCACAGTCCAACTCTCACATCCATACATGACCACAGGAAAAACCATAGCCTTGACTAGACGAACCTTTGTTGGCAAAGTAATGTCTCTGCTTTTGAATATGCTATCTAGATTGGTCATGACTTTTTTTCTAAGAAGTATGCGTCTTTTAGTTTCATGGCTGCAGTCACCATCTGCAGTGATTTTGAAGCCCCAAAAAATAAAGTCTGACACTGTTTCCACTGTTTTCCCATCTATTTCCTATGAAGTGATGGGACAAGATGCCATGATCTTCGTTTTCTGAATATTGAGCTTTAAGCCAACTTTTCACTCTCCTCTTTCACTTTCATCAAGAGACTTTTTAGTTCTTTACTTTCTGCTATAAAGGTGGTGCCATCTGCATCTCTGAGGTTATTGATATTTCTCCCAGCAATCTTGATTCCAGCTTGTGCTTCTTCCAGCCCAGCGTTTCTCATGATGTACTCTGCATATAAGTTAAATATGGCTGGATACGATACTAACAGAAGCAGGGAGCATGAGGGAAGGATGAGGAAGAGAGACAGAGAGCTCTGCTAAAACCACTATCATTCCATGAGTACTGTGTGCATGCACAAAACTATGCTCACTGAAGTTTGGCATCATCAGAGGTCTTATACTGTGAAGGGAATAGATCTCACTAACATAGCCCATTGAAGTCAAGAAACTACAAACAACCCCCAAGGAAATGGGTATCAGTGCCCAGAGTCAGATGCCACCTCTGCAGCTGCTCCTATGAGACCTTTGACTTACTTGCCACTGGAGTCTCAGTGCTAATGCCAGTCCCTCAATAATGATAACACACTTAAATACGATTGCTTCCATTATATAGAGTTTTTGAACCCAGTTTTCACCTACCTGTAATCTGAAGGTAATGGAGTTGATCAGACATGCTTTAAATAATTATTATAATAATGTTAAAATATTTATTTTCCACGTGATCAATTACCTAAGATAAATATATCAATTTGTAGGTGAAGCTATAGCCAAACATCATATATAAGCATTATTGATGATGGAGCAAACCTCTTTTCATTAAATACACACACACACACACACACACACACTTACACACACACACACACACACACACTTACGCTTCCAGTATAAAAATGTTGCCAGCTACCACAAAAGAAAGCGGAAGGATGGCAACATCCATAAAAACTAATTATGGAAAAAAATTTAAAGATACAACTGGAAATTGTTTTTGTATTCTGTCTCTCAATATTTAAGGATATTTTTGACAGTAGATCCAGGGAGTAAATATTGGAACTGTAATTTGTAGCCTTGAGAGAATTGGGAGTATTTAAAAATAACAAATCTTTGGAAGAATCTTTTTATTTTTATTTTTTAAAGTTCTTTCTCCAGGCACCAATACCAAAGGATAAAGAAACAGTTCAAATGACAGCTACTTCACAAGACTTTGTAAAACTTGTGAAAAATATATTTCAAAAGAAAGAAAAACTCAAGTTATCCCATAAGTATAATCCAGTGGGTTCTGTTGTTATTTTTGTTGTTTCCCCAAGTGATAAGTTTAGAAAGGGAGCCTGAATTGAAATGGGTTACTAGTTTTAGTTATAATTCATGGGTTTTATAATCAAAATTAAATGGAATTAGAATTTTAAATTTAGCCTATAAGGATCTAAAGCAAATGTCTATATTATTAAAATAGAAATTATTAAAAAATGATTACTAGTAACTGCATATGTCATTACAAACTCAGATTTTTTTCCCTTATATCTTTCTAAAGTAGAATAAATAAAATCTTTTTAAGTTTTTTCTCATAAATATTTCATGTGCAACTTTATTATTTGATAATTTTCTAAGTTTTTAAATGTCATCAAGTGTTGCATAGAAATATTTAAACTTTGATTAAATATATTTTCTTCTAGAAATTAATGAAAGCTTCAAGACTGTTATTCCCAGGATTGAAATAAAACAAAATTTGGTCTTACAATATTTAAAAAGGGGCATTAACTTGATTAATTAATTTTATCAAACTGAAATATTCCCCTAAATTAAATATCTTTTCTGAGTTGAATTTTTTTTCAATTTCCTCTGTGGATTTTAATATATTAAATAGTCTTAGCTCTCAGACTTTTTGTTTTTAATCAACATTTTACAATCTTACAAGTGTGTATTTATTAGTAAATTATAGTTTGGAAGTCTAAAATGAGTATACAGGGAAACAAGCATTCTATTTTCACCTGTAACTTACGTATTTATAGCAAAAATGGCTAGTAGAATACCGTNTAAATAGTCTTAGCTCTCAGACTTTTTGTTTTTAATCAACATTTTACAATCTTACAAGTGTGTATTTATTAGTAAATTATAGTTTGGAAGTCTAAAATGAGTATACAGGGAAACAAGCATTCTATTTTCACCTGTAACTTACGTATTTATAGCAAAAATGGCTAGTAGAATACCGTTTAAACTAATCATAACTGTTGGAATCTAATGGAAGTTTCATTCCTTGTAATGTTGGCTTTGTTTGGTGTCAAAAGTACTGACAAAGCAAATTCTTAAGCTTTAAAATACTAGAAAGAGAGAATTACCTTGCAATAGTTGTCAGAAGCCAGAGAGAACACCAACATAACTTTACCCTATCTACCTGGCTTGTATACCAAACACTGAGTAAAAGATTTGATTTCTGCTGTAATAACAGCCCTTGCCACTATTAATATGTAAAAGACTTCCACAGTGAATCTATTTAAATTATATAGTCCCAAAATGGAAATAAATTGTAAAATGTTAGATTCTCTTTCTCATGGTTATTTCATAGGATCAGATTATATCAGTTTGTGTTTTAAGTAAGAAGTCTTAAAGTACTTTATATTTTGGAAAGTGACAGTGTATAGAAGGTACCCATCACGTGTAACAAGGTGATCAAAATGAATTAAGATGATAAAGCGTTAGTAAAAAAATGATAGTATTTCACGTCTCATTTTTTTCTGGTTTTATTGAGATATAATTGGCATAATATTGCACAACTTTAAGGTATACAACAGAAGGATTTGATATATGTATGTATTACTAAATGATAACCACAATTAGTTGGATAAACATCCATCACTTCACATAATTAAATTTTTTTTCTTGTGATGAGAATGTTAAGGTTTAATTTCTAATATACAGTATTGTTAACTCGAATTTATAATTGGAAGTCTGTACCTTTTGAAAACTTTCACCTTCTGTCTCTGTTAACCACAAATCTGATTTCTGTTTCTATGTTTCTTGAGTATTTTAGATTCCATGTAAATGTGATATAATATTTGTCTTTCTCTCTATGACTTGCTTTACTTAGCAAAATGCCCTCTAAGTCCTATTGTAAATAATGCTGCTGTGAATGTAGGGGATGCACAGATGTCTTTGAATAGGGATTTTGTTTTCTTTGGATGTATATATCTAGACATGGAATTACTGGATCATATGGTAGTTCCATTTTTAGAAGAGATGGATTTAAATAAATATTGATCAAGAAATTTCATAAGTGTATAAAAAATATGATATTTTCTTTATCAGGAGAGGAACTAAAGAGCCTCTTGGTGAGGGTGAAGGAGAAGAGTGAAAGGAGAGGGAAAGAGCCAGCTTAAAACTAAAGATTAAAAAACTAAGATCATGGCAATCTGACCTTATTACTTCATGGCAAATAGAAGGGGAAAAGCTGGAAGTAGTGACCAATTTCCTCTTCTTGGGCTGTAAAGTCACTGTGGATTTTGACTCCAGCCATGTACTCAGAAGATGATTGCTTCTGGGCAGGAAAGCTCTGACAAACCTAGTCAATGTGTTGAAAAGCAGAGATTACTCTGCTGACAGAGGTCCATATATTCAAGCCTCTGGTCTTCCAGTGGTCACATGTGGTTGTGAGAACTGGACAGTAAAGAAGGTGTGGGGTGCCAAAGATTTGATGCCTTTGAACTGTGGTGCTGGAGAAGACTCCTGAGAGTCCCTTGGATAATAGGGAGATCAAACTAGTCAATCTTAAAGAAGATCAACCCTGAATCTTCATAGGAAGGACTGATGATGAAGCTGAGGCTCCAGTATTTTGATCACCTGATACGAACATCTGACTCATTGGAAAAGTCTCTGATGCTGGGAAAGGTTGAGCACAGAAGAAGAATGCATCATAGGATGAGATGGCTGGATGGCATCACTAATACAATGGACATGAACTTGGGCAAACTCCAGGAGATGGTGAGGGACAGGGAGGCCTGGTGTGCTGCAGTCCAGGGGTTGCAAAGAATCAGGCATGATGGGGTGACTGAACAACAATGAGCAATATAGAAAATAATGGGAACCATGGGGAACTGGCGAATNCAATGGACATGAACTTGGGCAAACTCCAGGAGATGGTGAGGGACAGGGAGGCCTGGTGTGCTGCAGTCCAGGGGTTGCAAAGAATCAGGCATGATGGGGTGACTGAACAACAATGAGCAATATAGAAAATAATGGGAACCATGGGGAACTGGCGAATGCAGGTACAAAATAAATTATGAATAGTTTCAGCTCTAAGCCACTGTTTAATTCCTGGTAACGTGGGCCCACTGTTGATGGATTTTTCCTTTATTTTTCCTTCAAGAGAAACTGAATTTGTGAAAATTTATGTTTATCTACCAATTATTCAGTCCTCAAATGATGGATCACTTTTTAACAATTTAATGATGTGAAACACAAAATCATATGAGGGCCAAGTTGCTACCATGGATTACCAATTCTTAATCTCTCCATTACATACATCAGGTAAAGCTGCTGTTTTGATTATTTTGTATTGAAGTATAGCTGATCTACAATATTGTGCTAGTTACAGGTGTATAGCATAGTGATTCAGTTGTATATTATTATATATGTACATAACATATTATTTTTGCAGTTCATTTGCATTATAGGTGGTTTCAAGATATTGAACATAGTTCTTTGTGCTGTGCAGCAAATACTTGTTTATCCATTTTATGATTTTTATATATGGTAGTGTGTATCTGTCCATCCCATATCCTAGTTTATTCTCCCATTCCTCCTCTCCTTTGATAACCCTGCATTTGTTTTCCTTGCCTGTGTGAATTTGTATATTTTATGTTTATTTTTAAAAACTGTTTATTTTATAACAATGTTGTGATAGTTTCAGTTGGGCAGCAAAGAGACTGAGCCGTACATATACATGTATCTGTTCTCCCCCAGACTCCCCTCCTATCCAAGGCTGTCATATAACATTGAGCAGAGTTCCCCGTGCCATGCAGTAGGACCTTGTTGGGTATCTATTCTAAATATAGCTGTGTGTACATATTGATTCCAGATTCCCCAACTATCCCTTACTCCCATTCTTCCTTGGTGGCAACCAGTTACATTCATTTTTGTAATGTTTTAAATTCAACACTTATAAGTGATATCATATGATATTTGTTTTTCTGATTTATTTCAATTAGTATTATCTCTAGATCCATTTATGTTGCTGCAAATGGCGTTCTTTCATCCTCTCTTAAAGCTGAGCAATATTCCAGTGTGTGTGTGTGTGTGTATCACATCTTCTTTATCCAGTCATCTGTTAATGGACATTTAGGTTGCTTCCATGTATTGACCATTGTAAATAGTGCTGCAGTGAATGTTGTGGTGCTTGTTTTATAAGTATGTTTTATAACTATGGTTTTTTCCCAGATATATGCCCAGGAGTGGGACTGCTGGATCATATGATAGACCTGTTTTTAGTTTTTTAAGAAACCTCCATACTGTTTTCCTAGTGGCTGTACCAATTTATATTCCCACGAAGAGTCTGGGAGGGTTCTGTTTTCTCCATACTCACTCCAGTATTTAATACTTGTGGACTTTTTTTGATGATGGAAAAACTGCTGTTTTTAAACAAGACTTTGAGACAAGTTGTCAAGATTGTATGGTTTAATAGAGTACAGAATGTACTGAAATGGAAAAAAAAAAAAAAAAAAGAAAAGCTCAAGGAACATATACACTAAGAATAGAGCCTAATGGAAACTATGTGTCAGTGTAGGTTTATCAGTTGCAACAAATGTGCTACTCCAGTGCCAGATGCTCCTAGTGGGAGATGCCCTGTGTGCCGGCCAGGTACTGGGTGGGGGAAAAGGGTACAAGAGGGAGTGTATGGAAACTCTTTACTTCTCTGGCTCAATTTTGCTGTAAGCCTAAACTTGCTGTAAAAAAAGTCTATTAAAAATCACAAATAAATGTTAAGTAAGTAATATAGAAAAATAATAAGAAATCAGTGTAACAGTATCATCTTTTTTTAATTTTACATTTATTTATTTTAATTGGAGGCTAATTACTTTAAAATATTGTATTGGTTTTGCCATACATCAACATGAATCGGGTGTACACGTGTTCCCCATCCTGGACCCCCTTCCATCTCCCTCCCCGTATCATCACTCTGGATCATCCCAGTGTACCAACCCCAAGCATCCTATATCCTGCATCAAACTTGGACTGGCGATTTGTTTCTTATATGATATTATACATGATTCAGTGCCATTCTCCCAAATCATCCCAGCCTCTCCGACTCCCACGGAGTCCAAAATACTGTTCTATACATCTGTGTCTCTTTTGCTTTCTCGCATACAGGGTTATCGTTACCATCTTTATAAATACTGTATATATGCATTAGAATACTGTATTGGTGTTTTTCTTTCTGGCTTAATTCACTCTGTACGCTGCTGCCGCTAAGTTGCTTCATTCGTGTCCGACTCTGTGTGACCCCATAAACGGCAGCCCACCAGGCTCCCTGTCCCTGGGATTCTCAAGGCAGGAACACTGGAGTGGGTTGCCATTTTCTTCTCCAATGCATGAAAACGAAAAGTGAACGTGTAGTCCCTCATTCGTGTCTGACTCTTAGTGATCCCATGGACTGTAGCCCACCAGGTTCCTTCATCCATGGGATTTTCCAAGCAAGAGTACTGGAGTGGGGTGCTATTGCCTTCTCTGTCACTCTGTATAATAGGCTCCAGTTCATGTACCTCATTAGAACTGATTCAGCTGTATTCTTTTTAATGGCTGAGTATTATCCCATTGTGTGTATGTGCCACAGCTTTCTTATCCATTTGTCTGCTGATGGACATCTAGGTTGTTTCCATGTCCTGGCTATAACAAACAGTGCTGTGATGAACATTGGGTACATTGGTACACATGTCTCTTTCAATTCTGGTTTCCTCGGTGTGTATGCCCTGCAGTGGTATTGCTGGGTCATAAGGCAGTTCTATTTCCAGTTTTTTAAGGAATCTCCACACTGTTCTCCATAGTGGCTGTACTAGTTTGCATTCCCACCAACAGTGTAAGAGGATTTCCTTTTCTCCACACCCTCTCCAGCATTTATTGCTTGTAGACTTTTGCATAATAGCCATTCTGACTGGCATGAAATGGTACCTCATTGTGGTTTTGATTTGCATTTCTTTGATAATGAGTGATGTTGAGCATCTTTTCATGTGTTTGTTAGCCATCTGTATGTCTTCTTTGGAGAAATGTCTGTTTAGTTTTTTGGCCCATTTTTTGATTGGGTTGTTTATTTTTCTGAAATTGAGCTCCAAGAGTTGCTTGTATATGTTTGAGATTCGTTCTTTGTCAGTTGCTTCATTTGCTATTATTTTCTCCCATTCTTAAGGCTGTCTTTTCACCTTGCTTAGAGTTTCCTTTGTTGTGCAAAAGCTTTTAATTTTAATTTGGTCCCATTTGTTTATTTTTGCTTTTATTTCCAGTATTCTTGGAGGTGAGTCATAAAGGATCTTGCTGTGATTTATGTCGGAGAGTGTTTTGCCTACGTTCTCCTCTAGGAGTTTTATATTTTCTGGTCTTACGTTTAGATCTTTAATCCATTTTGAGTTTATTTTTGTGTATGCTGTTAGAAAGTGTTCTAGTTTCATTCTTTTACAAGTGGTTGACCAGTTTCCCCAGCACCACTTGTTAAAGAGATTCTTTTCTCTATTGTATACTCATTTTCACTATATTGATTCTTCCGATCCATGAACATGTATATTTCTCCATCTATTATTGTCCTCTTTGATTTTTTTCACCAGTGTTTTGTAGTGTTCTACATATAGGTCTTTAGTTTCTTTAGGTAGATATATTCCTAAGTTCCTATATATTCCTATATTTTATTCTTTTCGCTGCAATGGTGAATGGAATTGTTTCCTTGATTTCTCTATTTTCTCATTATCAGTGTATAGGAATGCAAGGGATTTCTGTGTGTTAATTTTATGTCCTGAAACTTTAATGTATTCATTGATTAGCTCTGGTAATTTTCTGGTGGGGTCTTTAGGGTTTTCTATGTAGAGGATCATGTCATCTGCAAACAGTGAGAGTTTTACTTCTTTTCCAATTTGGATTCCTTTTATTTCTTTTTCTGTTCTGATTGCTATGGCCAAAATTTCCAAAACTATGTTGAATAGTAGTGGTGAGAGCGGGCACCCTTGTCTTGTTCCTCACTTTAGGGGAAATGGTTTCAATTTTTCACCATTGAGGATAATGTTTGCTGTGGGTTTGTCACATATAGCTTTTATTATGATGAGGTATATTCCTTCTATTCCTGCTTNTATGGCCAAAATTTCCAAAACTATGTTGAATAGTAGTGGTGAGAGCGGGCACCCTTGTCTTGTTCCTCACTTTAGGGGAAATGGTTTCAATTTTTCACCATTGAGGATAATGTTTGCTGTGGGTTTGTCACATATAGCTTTTATTATGATGAGGTATATTCCTTCTATTCCTGGTTTCTGGAGAGTTTTTATCATAAATGGATGTTCAGTTCAGTTCAGTTCAGTCGCTCAGTCTTGTCTGACTCTTTGCGACTCCATGAATCGCAGCATGCCAGGCCTCCCTGTGCATCACCATCTCCCGGAGTTCACTCAGACTCACGTCCATCGAGTCGGTGATGCCATCCAGCCATCTCATCCTCAGTCGTCCCCTTCTCCTCCTGCCCCCAATCCCTCCCAGCATCAGAGTCTGTTCCAATGAGTCAACTCTTTGCATGAGGTGGCCAAAGTACTGGATTTTCAGCTTTAGCATCATTCCTTCCAAAGAAATCCCAGGGTTGATCTCCTT